>VZTL01060750.1:99068-136952 GCA_013400535.1 Scopus umbretta
CCCCCCCCCCCCCCCCCCTTTTTTTCAAAGCCTGCTCTGAAGCTGAAGCCAGTATGGGGAGGTGTAGCTGTGTCTCGGTTGATTCCCTCTCTCTTCATCTCTTCATGACCCCACTTGCAGCTGAGCATACTTTCCATTGCCTGTGTAGCTAGCAAAAGGAGTCTTCAAAATGTTACAAGCAAAAGGGCTCAGACAAAGAACAGATGCTTTATGTAAGTCTACATAAGCTGCAAAGAGCTATTTCTGAAGCGATGCAGCTGGCAGATTTCTAAACTGGACTGTTCCTGTGGCTAGCTATCAGGTTTGTTGTTCTTTGCTGTACTTAAGAAATGTCATTTGTTGCTCTGGGACTAAAATGAAAATAAAATTGGAGGGGGGAGGGGGAAAGTCATTTTAAAAGAAAACCGTTCCACTTTGCAACTTCACATGTGCTTCAGCAGCATGAATAAAAGTGGGGCCAGAAAGAACCAGGCAAATCCTCAGAAAAGCATGACTGTGGCTGCTTCATGGCTGGCACCTAACTGTTACTAAAATCTGAGTGCAGGGAGTGTTTTCTTCACTTCTTTTGATGTAATCTTTCTTTCAGTTCAGCTTTGTAAGATGTGGAGTACTACAGCATTTCTGGACTGTGAGGATGGTTGTCAAATGTTGTTAAACACAGGGAGTCCTTAGAGGAAGAGAGCTGGAGGTTAGGTAGAAAGTGTCTGTGTGATTTGTTGCGCTCTTTTCGGAGAATGCTTGGAAAATATACACTTTCTGGGTGAAGAGAACTGCGTCTCTAGGATGGTCTTCTCCCCCCTCCCTCACCTTCCAAAATGATCTGCTATATACAGTTAACTCTTCTGATTGTTCAGCATTTGCTATTTCAGCTCCTTTAGTACTTACGCACTGCATCCAAATAATACTTACCACACAGTACTCTCATAGTATGAACTATTTGGGAGTAATTCTGTGCTAGTCTGGTCCAGACTAGGGTCACCAGTACAGAGAAACAAGGGATCAGTAGAATCCAAAGAATTGTTGGTAGAGGGGAGAAGAGATGTGCAGAATCCCTTAATGCACTCTGGGCATCCTGCAATAAAATGTCACTGTTTCTGGCACCGATAATATACAAAATAAAAGGGGAATACCAATTGCTCTGTGCGTGTGTGTGTGTGTGTGTGTGTGGAACATCTCTGCATTAAAAAAAAAAAAGGACTGAGCAACATCTGAGAGCTGACCTCTCCTTAAATCCCTGCTGTGAGTTCACTCCAGTCAATCTGTTTGCGCATTTCAATGGGATGTGGCACGTCCAGGTAGCAAGCACCAAAGGGCAAGGTGGGCAGTACAAACCTTCCAAAGACACTAGTGGCTTTTCCAGACAGATCCTGTTCTAGGTATATTAAAGATGCTGATGGACAGAAACGGAGACGCTGCTAAAAATTACCTTTCAGTAACGTAAGTTTACCTTTTAGTAGGTCTTTGCATCTGCAGCTTTATTGAAATGTCACTAGCACGCGCCCTTAAACCTCAGTTAGGAAATCCACAATAGAGTGACTTTGTCTCGGCAAGCGCAATGAGACATGCAGTTCTGGAGAATCATCAGAGGAAGAGAGCAGCTTTTGCCTGGTATCTCCAGTCCTCCTCCTCCCTTCACCTTAAAGCTGGGAACAATGCGATTGCTTCTATATCTACTCATCCTAATGAGTGAGTATATTTATTTTACATATATTAGAAAATAAAAGTCTTAGTCCAGAAACAAAGTACTTTCTGGAGACTCAGACTGATGCCAATAAAATGATTCTCATGTAGAAGGTTCAGGATGTTTGGGCTTGTATGGAAAGTCCTTAGTTTGCGATGTGGTTTTCTACTGTTTCAGAGAAATGCATACGTTCGGGTGGAGAGAGTTTTATAGTTCATTCTTAGTGGGAGAAAAGTGGCTTCCAGGTGAAATGATACTCTCAAATACAAAGCTAATAAGTTATGCTTGGCCTTTTATTTTTTTTTATTTGTTCGTCTGTTTGCTCATAGTGAAATAAGGAACATAGGTGAGATTTTTTTATATTCTTCCCTTTCTAGCATCGTTTTAGATACACCTTGGATTCAGCAGCATGTGCTTTCAGAGATACATTTCTCACAGATTTTTGGCTTGTTGATCTCCTTAACATGAGCTCTAGAACATGTAGCATTTTTTAAAAGAAAATTCAACAGACCTTTATTTGGGAGTAAGTTTGTGTAAAGTAAAGCATAGGTACGGGTTAGAAGGAATGTTTCCTGAGTCAGAGTCTGTATCCAACATCCCCACTCCTGGGGACAGTTCTGTCATGAATTTGTCTTTGAGCTGCCCAGCAAGGGTAACAGCCTTGCACTGCTTACTCCGTTAGCTCAAGCAATGGACAACTGCACTGGGAATGTTACTGGCCCCTCTTCCAGCAACTCCACAAATAAATGCTAGTTCGATTCCATATGATAGAATTTCTATTTGTCTGGTTCCCTTTTTAAAAGATACTGTACATACTTACTCCATCCGTACAGAAGGAATGTGATTATTCTTTAAGCATTCATTTCATGCCCTCACAGACTTCCTGACAAGCATTACACTTCCAGTGTGTTTGTGAAAAAATTGTTATTAATTTTATTCTTTTAATGCGACACCCATTAAAGTTCTCTGTACCTTCTTTTGCTGTGATCTTAAATTTAACATCAAGATTTACGCTCTACTGTTTTCCTTATTTGGGTTTGACTTCTAGGTGTTGTATGATGGATGATGTGTTATTTCTGCTAATATCTGTCTCCTCATGTTTGTCATTATACTAGGTAACTCCCAGCTTTGTAAACATAAATCTTTAATGGATGTGCCTACAGAAGTTACTGATATTTTTTTCAGATCTTGACCTTTCTTGATGTGGCTTATGCAAAATTAAGGTAGCATCGCTGGGGGAGGCTTCTATCCTTGTGCACTTCTGTCAATCTTTTCCGTCGCTCTTCTCTAGCAACTTTTTTTTTTTGCATTTGTGGGTTTTACTGATGAAAGCAGCAGTGCAGAAGAATGTAGCTGTCTGAGCTGGTGGGTCTCGGTTATGTTCTTAGAATGAATCTAAGAAATCTGTGCTGAGCATCTAAACTCTGCAGATAATTTGTCTGTACAGTTGGCTAATCAGCAACACACACCTTTTTTTTTTCCCCCTCAATTTAAGCACAGTGCAGTTAATTTCAATAACTAAAGTGCTCAAACGCCCTGAGTCATCTGTTTTGGAAATCCCTGTGAGCAGGGAGTCAGGAGCAAAAAGTTCAAATAACTTGGCTTGGCAGGATGGCAGCAGCAGAACTCAGCGCAGAGTTGAGGAGCCTCTGGGTCTCAGGCCAAATGCCATACGGACACAGGAATATTCACAAGAGTGAGGTTAGCTCCCTGGCCATGTTTTTTTTTTTTCCTTTTTGTCGCCTTCTTGAGAATTGTCCCTTACTTCAAAGACAGTTGAACTTTCTAGGGAGCTTCTTCCAGCATATCTGGAATTCTGGTTTTGTTTCAAAGGAAGTTTGCTGGAAGCCTTTGTAAATGTGTGGTATTGTTAGGCTGATACAGTAGAAACATACACAGATGCCTAGGAGCATCTCTGCGTTAATTTAGGCGTTTTAACTGGTAAAGTGGGATTTGCAAAGCAAGGCGGTAGTTCCGGATGGTCTGCCTACGCTCTGAAAGGGATGCGTGCCACGTGCCTGAAGTATGGGACTTTTCAGGAAGCAGAAGCAAAGACTAAGAGTTCACACTGCTTGCACGTTTCATGTCATTGCTTCGATTGCGGTATTTCACTTCTTTCACCTGTGCTTTCATAGCCAGGCAGGGAAATGACATGGAATCGATAGCATAAGCTCAGATTCAGCTCTGGGTAAAATTAGAATCAGGAACAAGCCTAGATGGAAACAAGGACAGAATTTGACTTCCAGTTAGTACATCAGAGGTTATATTAAAAATGTTAGACTGCGTGTTTAAATGCAGACTCAACCTACAGCTTCTAGAGTTGGAGTCTGGGCATTCAAAGCAAGGATTTTAGGCTGGAGTAATTTGTACAAATTCAGATTTTGTACTTTTCTTTTGTTCTAGTTTCAAACAGGGACAGAGTTTGTGACCGGAGTCACTTGGCCTTGTTCCTGAGATTAGTATGAAGTTTTCAAAGTTGTTGTGTGATTGACAGAGGTTTGGTGATATGGGATGGCTCAGTGCTTGAATTTACAGCATTTATCATAGTAGCTTGCCTTTCGTTCATCCTACTTTGTGACGTTTTCAGTCTGTCACTTAAAGTGTATTTATCTTCCCAGCCTGTGCATTTACTGAAGTGTTAACACGCTTACAGAAATCAAGAGCTGACGTGTGAACAGCAACAAGGGTTGGCTTGCCGCAGAGTTTTACAGCTGAAACACCATTATGTGCCCCTTTTTTTGCGGTCTGCCTTGCAAGAAGGAAGTGCATTCATGTCAAAGAAAGAAGTTACCGTTACGATGCTAATTCAGTTACAGCTCTGTGAATAGTGGGTAGAAGTTTTTCTTTTTTTTTTTTTTTTTTTTTTTTTTTTATGCTGTTTTATATCTGTTTTGAGAAGTTATTGGACTTTCAGCAGAGCTGCATCCTCAGCAAAGTATCCATCACATTTGGCACCAATTTGCTCCCTTGCTGCCAAGCTTTGAGCTTTTTGTTAACATCCCACAAAATCTATGCTCTCCTCTTCTTACCAGGTTTATGACAACGCTGTTCTTGTGGGGAACAATCCCTGCTGCTACCAAAACTGCTTATTTTTTAAATCTAATGTGTTTCAGTGTCCTGGTCTGTTGAAAAGCAACTTTACAAGAAGTGAATCCACTGGTGCCACCCTGAAGTGGCACGCCACTTCCACAAGCCCTGGAGTTTTGTTTCCTCTTCTGCCTAAACACAGGCTTGTGCGCTTCAGCTAGTAGGAATGTTTTGTGATATCCAGGATGGACTTTCATAACAGAACAACAGGTCTTATGTTACTTTATTTTTCATTAGGCTGGGCAAGAAAATCCTTTGTTAATCTAAATCAGTGAAATCTCCATAGCTTGGTATCTCCCTTCTGCCAGCTGCCTCTGCTGTCCTGGTGGGCAGGGTTCAGGGATAGCTGGCTTAAGAGCCTGTTAACTATGACTCTACAGGTCACAGTCTGCACTCGTTTATTTATTTCTTTTCAGTGGTCAAGTCCTTGAGGAGCTTTAATGTTGACACTGGCAAGACGTGGATCACACCACACACAGCCTCTTTGTTGTGGCCCACTGTTCTTCAGCACTCAGATGGGAATACAACCATGTAAGGACCAGAGGAAAGAAAAAGATACCCAGACTTCCCAGGTCTTTATGAATGAGTGTGGCCTGAGGTCAAGTAACTTCTCACTTTCTATAACTGTTAGCACACTTTCCTTTGCCTGGGACCCAGAATTGTTCCTCAGTTCTCAGGGGATGATGAGCTGTGTTAGAGCTTCATCAGTGTGAAATGTTCATTGTCAGCCTCTGAGTCTTCATGATGCTTCTCCCCTCACCCACAGCTAAGTCATAACACTGTATAGGAAGGATGTCTGCTCATTTAACCAAATGGCAGAAACAAGCAGCTGGGGTTTTGCAGTACTTCCTGGCATGCTGCATCATTTCTGGGTCAGCAGCAGTCACAGCACCCACCAGCTGTCAAGAGTTACGTTGTGAGCTTGGTCTGAAGACCATAAAGAGCTAGAAACTGCTCTATTTTGACTATTTGGTCTGTAGGGGAAGAGAAATGGATGGCTAGACTGGTGAATAGAAGCCAACCACAATTGGTTGCTATAGAGATAACCTATATTATGCTGAGCAGATTACTCAGGCTGTGTAGCAGACACTGTATTTTAAGTTTCAGAGTAAAGAAACTTTTCTACCCCTGAGCAGAAATCGGCTGACTCAAAGAACAGTCTCCATTTCATACAGCAGTGCTGCCATTTCCTAGTCTGGAGGTTGGACTTTCTCGCTGCACCTCTGGCCTCCCTTTACCTCCAGTATTTTACGGGCAAGCACTTCCAGACCTCTTCCTTGGTCTGGGATAGCTCTCTTGATTTCATACTTCAGCTAATGGGAAGGATGATGATTTGTAGGAAAAAGTGTTTTCCTCTTAGTGGCTGATTCAGCTCAAAATCACTCTGGAGTCCAGTTAATTAGGAGACATTGTCAGAATAACGGGTCGCCACCCTGGCACACAGATGATTGTTTTGCACTGCACCACCAAAGGACTCTGCCTGGTTGTGCCACCTTCCTTCTTTTCCACCTCTTTTCTCATTCTACAGGATTTTGGCTACTTCCTCAGTAGACAAGGGGCTGGGCAGGCTGAGGAAGTGCACTGTTTTGCAGGAGGAGATCCAGTGCCAGGAGATACCTCTGCGAGGTACAGTCCCACTTCCTCTTCTCAACACTTGCTTTACCAGAGGCACAAGGGGGTGCAGAGGGTGACTGTTTCAGAGAGTACTTGGCACGCTGCTAGGTCCCGTAGATCAGCACTTCACAGAGAGAAATGCAAATCCACAGCCCCAGTGGTTGGGAGTGATGTGTCTGGAGGCTGCAAGACCTCTGCCACAGCTTAAGTCTTCACCTAAACTCTAATGAAATCCAAGGCAAAGTTTTTTGCTTCCAACATATTCATTACTGCTACAGTTGCTGATAACGTTAATTCTGAGCCCTCCTTCTAGGAGAGCAGATATAGCTGACCTCAGTAGTTGTAGCCTTTCTCTATTAAATCTGTTTGCCCAAGGCTGACAAGCACCATATCCATTTCAATTATGTTCTCCTCCTTCTTCATTCATTCAATCATTCATTCAATTTCAGGAAAGATTAAAGGCTCCAAAAACATCCAGGATGGCGGCATAGCTATTGACAGGAATTCAGACTGGATCCTGGTAAGGGACCGAACATGTCCACGGCTGGGAACGACTGTATTTTTCCAAAATGCTGCGTATTTTTGCTGGGAAATGCAAATGAGCAGACATAATAGAAGGATGAAGGTTAAAAGCTTTTGGCTGGATACTGGCTGGTTGGAAAGCCAGCTGGTGCATTGCCAGCCAGGAGGGAAAACTGAGAAGGGCCCTTCTCATCAGCCAAGGGCTGCAGTTGACCTTGTACTTCACTGCAGCCATCCCTAGCCATAGGAAAAGGGAGGATTGGCAGGGGAGGCTTAAGGGAGCCCCCGATTTGGAGGCTAATGCCTGGTGAGCCCCCCGGCCCCACTCTTTGCCTCAGCTCAGGGCTGAAGTCCTGGGTGACCTGATGTGGCAGGTGTCACATCGGGGAAGGTGCTTTTTTTACTCTTGCTAGGAGGCTTTCAGTGCTGTGCAGGGGATGCTGAATGTTTGCTAGATGGCATCTTCAATCATCCTCTGTCTATGGCTTTATTCATAGTTCATTAGCCTTCCCTGCCACCCCCACAGGCTTGCCTGCAGAAGAAGCACCGCCGAGCCTTCACCACTACCGAGGACATGAATGGCGTCTGTACCCTGCTCACCACCGACTTGCGCAGCGCAGCTTTCCTCAACCTCACCAAGATCGGTACAGGAGCAAAGCCAGTGCTGTGCCTTTGCAGAGGGAGAGAAACAACAGCACGAGGCCCTGCTTCTAACAGCAGGGGCCTTCCGAGTTCCTATCCAGCCAGGTCTATGGTCCACTGGGAGAGGCTGAAAACCAAATTTTAACAACATTATACTGACTTCAGCAGGGTTACGAGGTTCAGTCTTGAAGACTAGTGCACAGCAGCAGGGACTTTCTGTTGTGGTGTCCCGTGCATCCAAAAGATCCAGAATTTAGAAAAACATTGACATTCTTAGTGGGTGGATGTGACAAACATCCACTGGGATTTTTAAAGGTGCCTGGGCACTCAAGGCTATTCCTTCCAACTTAACTGGGCTATTGGGCATTTAATCAAGGGAGCAGAGAGCTGGTCTGATTGTCTAGCCTTGCTCTGCTTCTTGCTGTCACTGCAAAGAAGCTGAGAAGTTTAAATTAGACACCTAGATGGGCTCGTTCCATCTTCAGTTGTCTAACTATTAACAGTCTGATCCTCAGGTCTTCTACAAATTTGGGAACGTGGGTGGAAACAGATCCTGAGTTTAAGCTGTGTTAATTAGGAGAGTATTTTCAAAAGGTAGAGAGTATTTTTTTCTTCCTTTTTAAATTCTGTAGTTGAGACCAAATTAAACAGCGTTCAAAGTAAAAACAGCAGAGACAAGATTACTGACACCAGCAGCCCTGTCAGCACAGACAACATCAGCAGTGCTTGCGGTGAGCTTTTCGGCAGCACAGGGAGCAACCAGATGTGCAAAGGTAGGTACTGGACAGGAACAAGCATTACTTCCTTCTGTATTACCTGAGTTTGAAGCAGCTTGCATTCATCTGGTGAGAGAGAGCTGGGGAGGGAAAGGGTTGAGGTTTTGAAGGTTATTTGTAATGGCAAATTTCAGTCATTATTACAGTCATCATTAACCGATTTTTTTTAAAAATAAAACCTCCCACTACAGTGTAGACCAAATCATCAGCTAGATCTGCTTTTGGAATGGCTGGATGGCGCTGCAGCCAAATTTTTGGTTGTTTAATGATGTGTCAATGTTCTTGAACCCTTGCTAAATGTTAGGCTGTTTAGGTGTCCCTTCAAATGTCCTTTTGTATTTGACTGCATTGACAGAACTGGGAACAGAGATTGCTGTCATTCTGGGTGGATCAGAGAACACCAAACCAGATGATTTCCAAAATGCCAAGACATCTATCCTCGATATGATGAAGTCAATGTGGCAGAAATGCTCGAAGGTGTGTGAACCTCCTCAGAGCCTGATAATCCCATAGGCAGGATGGATCAGAGCTCTAATGAAGAATCGAAAGTCTCCTGTTCACATAATTATTGCTTTTTAAACTTAACAGTGGTGCTGGTAATAATTCTACATATTCTAATGCAAAAGTTAAATGTTAGTGAGTCAAGGAGGAGGAGTAGCTGAAGAGGGAAATGGAAGAGCTAGGAGTGGGTTGTCATGCCAGAAGCATGCAGAGATATTTTACCAGGCAAATCTCTCAGGGCACCTTGAAACTGTACGCACACAAATAAGGAGTGAGGCTGGTACGCCATTACTTGCAATTATTTAAATAAATCTGGGGACAATGTGAGACTGAGCCATGTGGTCATGGAAGGTCTAGCCAGATAGATAAATACAGGAAATTCAGACAGAGAAATCGTTGTCTTGAGCCAAAGAAAATGAAGTCAATTCCTGGAGCTCATCCAGAAGGGATCACCAGAATACAAATGTGTGATGAAGACAGAGGGATAAAGACAGTTGGTCTACCTATTACTTGCAATATATGCTTTCTGTGTGTGTGCAGTAAAGTTTGGGACTAAACTTGGCACGCTGAGGGCTTAGGGATCCTGCCTTAGATCTTGTCTAACCAGCTCTGGCTTTGCCATCTGCTTTTTCCAGGTCAGGTTTGCTGTAGTGCAGTATGGAGCACAGATCCGAACTGAACTGAGCTTGCAAGAAAGCTGCAACAGACTAACTGCTTTCTTCAAGGTCCGAAACATCAAGCAGCAGAGCTCAGGGACCGACATTGCAGCCACACTGCAGCATGTGTTGTGAGTTCACGTGTCTCAAGAAGCTCCAGGAACACTCAAGTGATTCCTTGTGTTTCGTGTGCATCAATTCAGCCTCCTGTGCCTCCTCTTTTCTTTATCTCACACTCTTGAAGCTCTTACTTTTCCAGTGCTTCTCTTAGTGACAGGCTCTGCCAGTTGAGGCCTGTAAGTAAGTCTGTCTGGGGGACTATCAGGTACACAAGGAGAAATTGCCAAGAGGCAAAGTGTGAAATCCTTCCTGGCTGACATAGGGGCCTCAGAATGAAAATTCAGTCACCTGGATCTTGCTCCAAGCATCTGTTCGTTTGTAAACCCAAGGCCTTTCCCATCTCTTTCACTGATCTGCTGCATCTCTGGCAGTCATGCTTTTTCCCTCTTGACTCCATTTTCTTCTCAGTAGCATGACGCGACAGTACTGACCTGCACTGTAAAAACGCCCCATATGCTGCTTGTGAAAGTGCTCGTAAAATCAGAGCTACCAACTGTGGACAGCCAATATCCCTGGAAAGCACAAATCCTTGTGCATGTGAATGTGCATGTTTGCTTTGCATGTCTGTATTCTCGTGGGCTGAGAGCTCAATGAACGTCAACACCCTGCTGCCAACACTGACATTTTTAACTCTGCAGATGTAGCTTGTCCCATGAAACACCTCTAGGCTTCTGTTTCCACAGGGATAAAGTCTTTGATGAAAGCCATGACTCCAGCCAGACTGGTGACAAGATAATCATTGTCATGGCATCTGGGCGAGTGTTTCTGGAAAACCATAGATTGGGAAATGTGATGAACTCCCTGGAAATGGCTATGGTCAAACTCTATGCTCCTGGGGTGAGTGGGAAACATCATCAAAGCCACGGTTTTTCGCATCAAAGCGAAAAGCGAAAATGAAGTGGTGGGTGGAATTAAAAATAGTCATGCGTTAGACATGCAGGATGTCCAATCTGAGATGCCCTGGCTCCCTTTTTTCACTCAGGCCTCCATCTTCTTGATGCCAGAGAACTTATTTTGGATGAGGCTAAGGAATATGTCCTAGAAACAAAGATGCTTAAGTTGTATACATCTTGTGGTTCTAGATCTTTTATTAGCTTTTTTTTGCAAATAGGGTCTTTCTATGGAATCTAGGATCAGGGTTGCTCTACCAAGCTTTCAGAAAACACCCTCCCTTCTCAGGGCTTTCAAGTTTTTCATGGCAATTTGGGAATTTGTTGGGTTTTTTGTCTGTGTATGAAATGTGTTCGATCTCCCTGTCTGATGGCTTTTCTCCCTAGATTGGAGAGTTCATTAGCAACCAGTGGGTCCCAGAAGAGTTGCAGAGAGTTGGAAGTGACCGGTTTGTGGTGTCCACATATGAAGATTTTGACAGTTTCCTTTCAGAGTTGGAGAGAGAGACTCTGAGTGATTCAGGTAGAAGAAATCCTACTCCTGACACATCTGTCTTCTCTGTAACTTACAGAGTGGACCTGTGATGGTGGGTAGTTTCATTGCTCAAGGAATGTAAATACAGCTCCAGATCTTACCTGTTCTCATAGTCACGTGCCCAGCAACACCAAAACAAACGAAAGTGATTTCTGTTACATGAGTAATGGTCCTCCTCAGCCAGCCAACTGGGAGGACCGGAGGTCGTATTCTGTACCGGTGACCCCCAGCCATATCATCAGTATGGAAATAGGTGCTTTACAATGCACCCGTTCACCGCACATTCAGTGTTTCTGTTACGATACTTGCACTTCTGGGTGTGCTCAGAGCAGTTCGTTTCTGTTGAACCGTAGCCGTAAATTTAAGATGCAGTCCTGATCCCTGCAGCCTTCAAAACTCACAAAGGTTTCCATAGCACCTGTAGTCTTGCGCCTGAAAGCAATATTGACTGCAGGGACAAGGAAGAGTTCAGCTGCCAGGCAGTGAGGCACAGGGACACTGTGTGGGCAATAACGCAAAGTTTTCATTCACCTTTTGCTTTCTCTCCCACTGCCCTGTCACCTTTGCTCAAACCCGTCCCCTGTTTCAGCTGAAAATACTCCAACTGAAGCACCAGAGCACAGAAACACTAATGACAGTGGTGACAGCAAGCTCCCTTCCTGGATGGAGGAGGACACAGAGGAGGAGGAGGAAAATGGCTTGCGTATGTGGTGAAGTATCTTTTAACAGAATCGTGCCATGGACTGACAAAGTCTGGGGAGCTGCTGTACCGTGAGCTGCCAGGCCTGAGCTGTACCTCATGCTGAAGCGACAGCTGAGCAGTCTTGGTGCAGTTCAGTTGCTTGTTCGAGTGAGATTACTTGTGCATTGATAGATAACACTGGATAAGGAACTTGGTCCAGACCAAGACTCCTGATTGCCTTCTCTTTATTCCTTTACTTTCCATATCCTGAGCAGCTTCTGGAACAGAGATTGCTTTTATCCTGGATGGATCAGGGAGCATTGAGGCAGAGGATTTTGAAAGAGCAAAAGAATTCATCTACAAGATGATGGAAACACTGTATAAGAAGTGCTTTGAGGTACTCTCTACTCTCTCTCTTTAGCAGGCTAAAGAATGCACTGTGCTTTATTTAAGCTGCCTCTTCACCAGAATTGGGGACTATGCAGGTTTGTTTCCATTAGGATGGAAAAGCACTCCCACAACTTGCATGTATTCTCAGCATAATTTTGCTTACATCTTAGCAGTGCCTTCCCAGTCTTGATCCCAAGGACAGTGTAGATATAAAAAGTCTGATTTGTGTGCTCAGAAATCCCTAGCTTTGCTACACTGCATGCTTGGAGCCCAGCAAGCACCATCTCTGCTTCCTTGTGAAAGGCGAAGCCATGCCCTTCTTCTGGTTTCCTGCCTCTTTTCCTGTATTGTAACATCTGCTCCTGCAATCACAGAAGCACTGATTAGACTGCCTCTTCAGCCGTGTCCCTCACCTGTCTCGTTAGCTCCAGTCATGTGTTCTGCATGAAGGTACCCACTGCTTCCTCTGCTGACTCTGAGAAGTGCGATCCACACACCGACTTTAGGGAAGTCTTTGCCTCTCAAATGCTCCAAGCACCAGCATATTTTAACTTGTTATTTGCATAGTGGAAGGAAGAAACGCTATGTTATGTGTTGCGCAAATACCAAGTGAAGAAACGGTCTCATTCTCCAGACTGTCTTTGATCATCAGATGATCATGGAATAGGAGTACTCCAAGGAAAGGCGATGCCCAGCAGGGAGCATTAAAGGAACAATTCAGTGATATCACAGATAACCTCTGCAACCTGCACATGGGCCCAACATAGCAGGAAAATACGAGGACTTAAAAATAAATCCATGTTCTCCAAAACAATTTTTCTCTCTGTACTGATAGTGCTTTCATTTTCCTCAGCTATAATATACTTACAACAATCTCTGTGTCTGCCCTAGACATATTTAAAAGCCACTTTCTCCTGAAAAAAAATCTTCCTTTCTGCATAGTCTGGCTAAAGTATCTGTTGGGAATTCTGGGCTAGCTGTTGCAGAGAACCCTCTTTCTCTGAATCAACAGTTGTCTCAAGCAGGTGCTTATCTGCTGCTTCCTTCCAGTGTGATTTTGCAGTGGTACAGTATGGGTTTGAAATCAGAACCGAGTTCGACCTGCGAGAAAACTGGGATCCTCGTGCCACCCTCCAGAAAGTACGTGATATTGTGCAGGTGTGCAATGTGACAAAAACAGCATCCGCCATGCAGCATGTCCTGTAAGTAACGAAGAGCACAAGAAACGGAGGGGATGAATTTCTGGGGCATTGCATGAGTAAGGGAGAGGGACTTCTGTGGGCATTCAGGTCCTGAAGCAGGCCTTTATCTGGCAATGGTTGAATGGCAGGCAGCAGTTCCTGTGCCATGTTTTAGAGGGTTACAAAAGCCAGCTGTTGGTGCCTAATTCTTGGTGTGGGGGCACTCAGGAAGCAATAGAAAGGGGGACAGCACCTGGTATTTTTAAGGTGTGTGAATACGAAGGAAATTCTCTTGCCTCCTTGCTGTGACTGTTATTTGCAAGCAGATAATTCAACAAGACTCTTCTCTCTATCCCAAGGAGGGAAGCTTCAACTTTCCTCCCAAGTTCTTTGTTTTGATGTTTTACCAGGGATTCTATCTTCACTGAAAGTCATGGGTCCCGCAAGGATGCAGCCAAGGTCATGATTGTGCTTACAGATGGGGAAATACTCCTGGATGAAATGAACTTGACAACAGTGATAAGTTCACCCAAAATGGCAGGAATCGAGCGCTATGCCATTGGGGTAAGTTGGGAATGTACTTGGATCGTATCTTCCTTTCGTTTCTTGGTAGCACTGGGGGCAGAGAAAAGGAGAAACTGATCCCTGCGTGGTTCCAGTAAATAAGGGAGGAGGTGTGTATAAAATAAGGAGGTGAAAGATAAAGCTACGGTATGAACTGATACTGGAATCTAAGTACTGTCAATCATATGCCTGTGTTTGTTTCTTCCTACACCTACTGCATTCAGTGCCCTGTATCCTCTTAAGCTCAGACTTTTCAGAACAGAGTCGTGCTTTCAGTCGATCAGACCATCTCGTTCTTCCTTGTACAAAGCTTAGAAAAATCTTTCAAGAATGATTAAATCTGGCAAAGTACTTAACCTTAGTCAAGTCTAGCTCCACAAAGTGTGATTTATGTTTCCTTATCCAGGTTATTCTGGAAAATGTCAAAGTGATAAATAAAAATTAAAGGGTCTGACCTACCCACCCAAGGACAAAATAGCAGAACCGAGGGGTTGTTCATCGCTTGTTATCAACTGCAGTCCTCCTGACTCGGAACTAGGCCAAGAATTTAAAGCCACCTTCCTGATGAAGTGCATGCTTAAAATTTTAGGTTGTTTAAAACAAAATTTCTGATATATTCTTAACTTGGCCAGCAAATTAGCCCGTGTGTTAGTTAGTCAACAAGGCTTTGTCCTGAAGTCTGAAGTTTGGCTTCAGACATGCTGTATGTCTCCTCAAATAATCTTTCTGCTATCCCTTTTCATTCTTTTAGGACAGGACAATATTCAATTTTATGATGTCTTGTAACTTGTTGATTTCCAAAATTCATTGCTGGGTACAACAGAGGTATATACACTGAACGCAGCACCAGCCAGTTACATGAAGAGATTTTGTAGAAGGTTTGGCTCCAGGACACACTGAGGCAGTCCAGTTCATTGGCTTCCAAAGCAATTGCTACTTCTGGGTTTCCATGTAGTGACTGAAGCTGAGGTTTTTACCACAAACCGTTGAATGAAGTAGGTGGGGGTAAGGAGACTCTAAAGGTTGCTTCTCTTGATTGATTTGCATCTCTTCTGCAGGTGGGAAAGGCCTTCGAAAAACGCAAGGCCCTAGATGAATTGCGGCTAATTGCATCTGGTCCAGATGACACTAATGTATTTCAGGTGACAAATTATTCAGCATTAGATGGGCTGCTTTCAACCCTGCAGCAGAGTATTATTGGTATAGAAGGTAACAATCTTTCTATTTCATTAGTACCTTCTGAGATATATGGAGAAAGTGGCTTACCCTGTTTTATTGCATCCTCAGGTACTCAGGGTGATGCTCTGGAATATGAGCTTGCACAGGCTGGTTTCAGTGTACAGATCTTGGATAAGGTGAGTGTTCTGCATTTAACCCTGCTAAGTGGTTGTATGCTGCACTGCTGCTTCAATACTTGTAATGATTCAGGACGTCTCCCACAAGAAATTACGGTGATACAAAAGTGTGAGACCTGTGTAGCCAAATCTCCTTTGCAAGCCGCTGCTTATGTCAGATAAGCAAAAATATCACTTTTATATGGTCAGTCAGTACTGATTTTTAATTTAAGATGGGATTTATCCCATGTGACCCCTGTTCTAACCACTGGATCCTTTTTATTCCACTGAGCTATCTCCAGTTGACAGCTTTGTTTTTGCTGGCATTCGCATCTCCAATGCACAAGTCAGGGTCTCCATCATGTTGCAAATAAAATAATTCTGCTCTTTTGGAATCCTCTGGCTTAAATCCTTGGTCCATCCGGGACAAGAATGATCTCTGTTCTTGTCGGGAGATGGAAATAGTGGATGCTGAGGAGGCTAATGGACATTCGTCAGCCTTGGCTACAAGGACAACACTGATCCAGTTTTGCAAAAAACCTCATGCAGTAAGCTGGGACATGTGCAGCCGCTTCTCTGACACCGGGCAGTCACCTTGTCTGTCTTCAATATCTGGCAGGAGCTGGTAGAACTGCCCAAGTTACAGGGTCCAGGAAAGAGTGCAGGAGTTGTAAGCCAGAAAACATTGCTCCTTACGAAACTGCTTTGCAGAGTGCTAGAGGCAATGGCCCTTCGTTCATCTCTTCTAATCTGTAGTATGTTACTTCTGCAGCAAGTCTTAATGTTTGGTGCGGTGGGGGCCTTTGACTGGTCTGGTGGAATTCTGCTGTATGATCTGGCAACCAAGACCGCTGTTTTTCTGAATGAATCAAAAGAAGAAGCCGAAAAAGCAAAATACAGTTACCTAGGTAATCAGCTTACCACTGTCTGAGATCAAATGACAACCTGACTACAGCTTTGCTTTGTTTGCGTTTAGTGCAGTATGACACTGACAGCATGGGCCTGAAGAAGGCCACCTTCTGCAGCACCTTACTGGATTTTGAGTATTTCCTCTAGCAGGGAGAGAGATTCTGATAAAAACACTCTGTCACCTTATTTTGGGGAAGATAGACTTGTTTTCTCCTATGAGTTATGATGCCTTGTGATATTATTCTGTTAACACATGCTATTTGATTTCACTGTGTAAGCATACTTGCTATGAAGGGCATTTTTGAGAGCTGATAAGGAGAAATATTTCACTTGTTGTGAGTGTCTGGAGAAGAAATAGCTTGTGAATCAATACTGTTTTTGGCTTGGTGACAAACAAAGTCTTGCTTATTCACCCCAGTGCTTTGTGGCCTCGTGCGCCCTGTATCTCCTGACTAGCCTTGGCCATAAAGTCTTACCAGGTAACGTGAGGTGCTGTGGACCGTTTGTCAGGGTAATCCTTCTCCCGCTGCCTCCCTGTTACAGAAGCCCCGTAACAGACCTCTTTTTGCCTTCTATACAGAGTGTAGTGTTTTCTTCACTTCTGTGGAGGTGATAAACCTTCCAGTTTGCAGACATAATAATTAAAAAAAGGAAATGTGTATGTTGGATAATCACTGAGGAACTGTGACAAATGCTAAGAAAAGTCATCAGGAGTTCAAGTGTGTTTTTCAGAGCAGTAGTTTATTCAATTACCAAACAAGCTACTAAGAGAGGAAAACCTCAGGAAAACCTTGCTGGACTTCCTCTCAGAATCGTTACCTGATATTTCCTAATCAATATTTGAATGAGATGGTCTGTAATCAAAACCATGGGGCACAACTAGGCATGGTGCGAACTCTTGGATCTCATTGAATATCTAGGTCCACGTCTCATTCCAAACTCCGTGGGCTTTTTCCTCCAGGCGTAGAGTATGCTACTGACAATGTATGCTATTTTTGCTCCTTGTGTGAATGCACCAGGGTACAGCGTGGCAGTGGTACACACAGAATACGGACCCTTGTACGTGGCTGGAGCTCCACGGCACAGCATGAGAGGGAAGGTGTTGGTGTTTCAGGACAACCGAATAAAACAAACCCTGCAAGGAGAACAGGTACCGTGCTTCACTCACCCAGGGGCAGTCAGGCCAGTGGGGTCGGGAGGGCCGCACGCATCTCGTTTCCTCAAACGGCAGCTGCATTTTCTCCTCCGGACACACTTAGACCCTCGCACAAGCATCCAGTTTAGGCAGATGTGGATCACGCAGTCTTTGCGCGCTCCATAGGGCTTTGGGAACGCCAGAAGAAATCTTGAAATTTGGAAAAAGAATGGGAAGAAATTTAGCTAAATGGGGTGTACTATATTTATGTTCTGTTCTCATGGCTCCTGGGGAAAGAGTCAACTGTGGTATTTTTTTTCCTGTGTCAAATTGTTGAATAATGATTTTGTTACTGCTAAACTGGTTACAGGATCTGTCCCTAAGGATGGGTGTAATAAAATAAATAATAGGGAAATGATCCACATATAAGTAGATATGTGATGTTTTGTTCTAAAAATTGCTGCAAAGGACACTAATTCTACACAGCTATATATAGAGAATTCCAGTGAAATAGCTGCTTGTCTTTTTCTGGAGCACAGGTTGGATCTTATTTTGGCTCTGAGCTCTGCCCAGTTGATGTGAACCATGATGGGGTGACAGATCTTCTCCTTGTTGGAGCTCCATTTTATCACATTCAAGGGGAAGAAGGAAGGGTTTACGTCTATCGCCTGGAGACAGAGGTAAAAACACTGGTAGCGTAAACACTCCATGTTGGGGATTTTCCAACCATGCCTAAGTAGTGACAAATAAAACATTCCTCCTTTGTGCTCTCACTGAATGTGCTCTCCCTGTATGGTAGAGGACTGCAGGATGAAGTCAGTGGTCCTGTCTTAGTCGTTAGAGTATAAACGAGAAATAACTAAAGAAATAAAACCATTCTGTACCTAAGGTATACTCTTACCACAGTGTGATAAAATCGTGTCTTTTGCCTGTCCGTAGGCATTGGTTAGTGCAGACCTTGCTCTGCCAAGCAGTGCTCCTTGCAGTACTTGCAATAAACATGTGCGTGGGTAGCTGCTAAAACTTTGCTTCCTGGGGCTTGTAGAAAACAAAGTATTTTGTGGGCCTAGCTACGGGACCTGTTACACAATGTACAGGCTATAAGTTCATTGCGTCATTTTGAATGAGAGTGAACTTTAACAGCAGGCCAGGAGAAAGCCTTTTTGGTGCACTGCTAAAATTTGCTCAGGGCACGTACATGTGATGGAAGCAGAAAACAAGTCTGGGCATCTGTTGGAATTCAAATAACGTGCCCCCTCTTGTGGCTTATTTCTGTAATGGTGTGGAGAAGATGGGGTGGTTTCTGCTGTGAAACAAGCTGGGGATCCACGCAGTCTGCTGTTGATTTAAGAAAAGGCAGTGCTGCAGTGTGTCTGCTCGTGTAAGGCTGTCCAGAGACGCCGCTTCTGTGGGAGAATTTGCGTGCTCTCGATGCAGAAGGATCGAGCTTTTGTTCCGAGAGTCAGCTGGTATCTTGAACTTATTACATTGTTTAGGGCTTTATTGTTCATCTTAAGCGTTTTAGGTCTGCAGCAAGATTTTCTTTTTTTCCCCCATGCTACCCATGCTACATTTGCTATAAACGGATTTCCTTCTTGGATGTTTTTCAGACTGGTTCATTCACCATGAAAGGACAGTTAAATGTGCCGGTGACCTCTCCTTTTGCAAGGTTTGGGTTTACAGTGGCCACCATTGGAGACCTCAACGGGGACGGATATGAGGATATCGCAGTTGGAGCCCCCCTTGAAGATCAGCTTTCATACAGTTCCTCTTTTGGCAGCATTTACATCTTTAATGGTGATAAAGACAAGATCAAGAGCTCTTTTTCTCAAGTACGTGTCTTGTCGGGAATTGCCTCCACTACCCCTTGAGAGGGAAAAGCTTGTGCGTTTGTAGCAAGAGGCTGGGAGGAAGGACTCCCACATTTCATTTGCACTGATGAGTGAGAAATCTGCAGATGTCAGGTGGTTTATGTGACTCCACAGATTTCTGCAGCAGAGCTGCTCCTTAATTGTAATTGTTTGCCCGTCTGCTTAGGCAAGGGAGCTGGATTCAGGTGCTGCCTACAGAACAGCATCGCCTTTTGCAAACCTGCCCGTCCGTTACAGGAAGTTAAGAGTCAGTATTGTGCATCTCACGAGGGTTACAAAATCACCTTTACAGCAGCCTTGTGAAAAGAAGTGTTTTTTCCAAAGGGCAAGAGAGAGATCCTGACATATTTGTTGATGTTCCCCCCCCGCCCCGCTTTTTTAGAGAGTGAAAGCCTCTGAAATTTCTTCAGGACTCCGGTATTTTGGACAATCCATCGATGGTGGCTTTGATTTCACTAATGATGGCCTCCAAGATATTACAGTAGGATCACTGGAGAATGTGGTTGTGCTCCGGTAGGTAACGAGTGCTACTTTCTAGTGTGCTGGGGAAATGCTTCAAAGACAAATATAGAATCTCTGTTCCAAGCGCTGTGTGATGATGCTATTTTTAATTCGGCATCAGAGGGACATAAAAAAAAATACCTCCCAGTGCTAGAAATGATATAAAATGCAAAGCCTTTAGTTCAAGTTGCAAAGGCTTTTGCCTTTGTACGTCTAAAGCTTTGGACAAGTATGAGAGAGTGAACGTGAACTGATTAACAAAGGTCTAGGTCTCAGAGGACCTTGATGTCTGCAATTCAGCGCTGATAATGTAGGTCATTTAGACAAAAAATAATTTCTTGACAGACCGTACCTCATTTTCAATCAGACATCTGGTAGCTGAGTGACCCGTGGAGTTCACAAAAGCAAAGACATGGCAGACAGATTTGATTTTGTTCTTGCATTTTGTATTTGAAAACAAATTGTAGATAAAGAGAGAATTTGAACAGCTAGATAATGCGTTTATCTAATGGAAACATAAACAGTGTGTTTAATTCTGAAACTGTAGCCATATTGGTGTAGTTTGGCTGTCTGTTCCTTAAGACTCTTGGGATTTTGTATGTTCTGAATGTTCCCAGCAGAAACTGGAAATTCTGTAAATAGGCCAGCTTGGTCCAGGTGAAATACCATGGAAATACTGAGCAGTTCCTATTCTTGCTGCCAGGCTTTCTTAAAACACTTTTCCTGTAATGTTTCAGTTCAAAACTTTATATTTGATTGTGTTCCTTACCTGTTCACTCTCTAGCTCGAGACCAGTTGTCCACTTTCTCACCAGCATGAGATTCAACCCTGAGAGAATCCTAATTTTCCAAAACAACAGTGTTGTTACAGCAAAACTATGTTTCGATACAATCTCAGCCTTACCAGTGTCTCAACAAGGTAATAAATGGGAATTGTGGTCAGATTGAAATCCACAGTCCTACCCTGTCCTCGGAAACTTGGCACTGAGGACAACTTCTGGTACATCTAACCAAAGGCTTTTGAAAATCTTGCAGCGTTTTCAGAGTTATACATTCTCTACACGGTGGACTTGGATGTGAAAATGGCAAAGAAGAGATTACAGTTTGAAGATCAGAACACGACAATGAGTGGAAAGCTGTTGGTCAGCAAGCACATGTGCTCCGAGCTGCAGCTTTACACGCTGGTAGGTGATGTTGGTCAGACTTAGTACAGAAAGAAGGGTTAAGAGGAAAGGATTTTTTAGCAGAATCTGCATGATGATGGCTCTTTCTTGAAAGGCAAAGGTAGTACAATGGGGTGGGGTTTTCTCAGTGTTAGGCTTGCTGAGCACGTTTCACAGCTGAGGCAGGAGATGTGTCATGTGCCATTTTGGTTTGTGTTGCTATAGATCAAACTCCCTCCTTTTGTGTGTAAAGTATTTCTAATCCTAGAATTGTAGGAGAGGCATGAAGCTCTACAGCATTAAAGCAAACGTAAGGAAACTTTTCCACAATGCGTAACTGAATCACCGAACGCATTATTTAGGGGATGTCATGGGAGCCAAATGCATAAAATGACCCAAAACAACATTTGACAAGCTTACGGTCCACTGATGGCCATTGAACACAGCGGCCCAAAGAAAACCTCTGAGCCAGAAGGTCCCTAAATATGCCAGATGAGAGAAGCTGGGACAGAGATAACATGTGTAAAGACTTCTGCATTTTAATATCCAGATACTTTCTCAACTCCTTCTTCTCCCTTTCTTGTAGCCATGTGACTTTGACTGTTTTTCCAGTGTTTTTCTGAGAGTTAAACACAAGCTTTATAAGAATAACGATAACAAGGAGTTTGCTGTTCCTGTGCTGGATCGATACAAGCCATCAGAAATGCATTTTCAGGTAATAAACCAAAACACTAGCAATGAACTTTCGCTCTTTCCAGGATGCAAAGCTTTTACTATTAATAAATAAATAAATACATTAAATTGTGGTTTTCTTGGCCTTTGCATGTCATCTTCTGCCCTCTGCTCCCCTTCTAGTTATCAGCACTGTATTCTGGGTAGACTTGAGGCCCAGGTTTCCCTCAGACAGATACTCGTACCTTGTTAAGAGAATCTCACCTCTAAGGTCCAAACTCAGCTCTGCTAAAAAATTGCTTTACTTTTGACCACGGCATTTCTTCTGTGCCTCTGTATAAAATGAGGTCAGATGCTACCTGTGAAGGTGGCAGATGGTTTGTGTTTTCTGGAGTATCTTTCACATACTGTGAGCTCAATAGCTCTCCACTGGAACTTACGTTAAGACTTATTTGAATGGTGTATTTGGTAGTAACAACTGTACAATTTTCTATTGAAGCAATTTTAAAAGTTATTAAGATCTTTTAGTTCTAGTTGTTTGTTTCAAAGTGATATTTGGCAGGTTGAACTGAAAAGTTAAGTTTGACGTCCCGTCTATTCTCTTGCAGTTTAGTAGCAGGATTCCTACAAGCTGATCTAGCTCTTTGTCACAGTTAGTTTGAACTCCAGATCACAGCTGCTGAAAAAATTCCACAAAGCTCTATAAAAATGCAGCATTTTGCTACTGAATAGGAGTCTTTACCACAATTCAATATTTAATTAGCTGTCATAAAGCCTAGGACAGAGAAGTTAGGACAACATTTAGCACTGAGCCATAATGAACACTAATTACTATAAGTCGCAGTATTCCTAGGGATGATGTTGATGGTACATGTATTTCCTAAGAATAATTCATGAGATTCTTGAGTGTTGGTCAGCATTGCTTAGTACTTACGCACCCAACATCTAATTATTAATTACCATTGAACTTCTCCAGAAATATCAGCCACAGACAGTAGATTTTTATTGATGAATAAAACTATTGCTAAAGGAAGTAACCTCATCTCTACAAAATAGCGTGCCTATAAGCTGGCACAGCATATGAACATTTATTCAAGAAAAACATATCATCCCTGGAAAAGAAATTATTATTGCCCTGCGGCAATCCAGGGCTAAACAACTGGCATTTCTTTAACAAGACCTTGTCCCCAGTGAATAATTTTCATGTTATTGCTAATAGACCTTCTCCAGGGAGATGAATTACAAAACATCATCAGTTTAGGATTGCTTATCACTAGAAGGGTTTTGATTTTTAACAACTTCTTAACTGAGGTAACGGGAATTTCGGTTTTCAGAGAATGTATGTGTATGTCTAAAGACATAAACATCAGGACTTTTAAAATCTGACTTGGTCTGTGTTTACTTTCAGTTGCCTTACAAGAAGGACTGCAACAACAAGACCATCTGTACTGCTCATTTAACTTTGACAAGTCAGATTCAGTGAGTCATAGTAGTTGTATTATCCAGATTTTACATTTAGCATTCATATACAATGTCATCTTTGTGCATAAGACATTTTCTTCAAATTCTCAGACACGATTTGCTGTCCTTTTGTTCACAGTACTTTCCATTCAATTCATCCTTTCTATAACATCACATTCATGCAATGCTGTAACTCTATGCCTCCATGGGCGCTGCTGGGCTGTTCTAGGAAATCTCAGAGGAAAGACCAAGGTTTAAACAACTATAGTCATCCTAAAATTACAATTCTGGCATTTAATTCTGAACGCGTGATCTTGCTTTAGGCTGATGCGCAGCACGGCACTGCAGCAAAGGGCTGCAGTTTACACAGCCTCAGACAAAACAGCAGGCGCCGTTTCATTGTTAAAAGCTACCCTGGAGATTCACTGAAAAGCTACTCAAGTGAACAATGTCTAAAACCTACCCTGATGTAAACCAGAAATGATAAAATGTTACACAACGTGCGGCGATGACTGCCTTCAATATTTTCCTACACACCCTGAAGAATACTGAATAATGCATTAGGCTATTGCATTATCCTGTCTGTGAAAGCATTTGGAGGGAGTAATTACCAGAACCGGAATGCTTCAGGCCTCTTACTAAATAACAACCCGTAGAAATTACATGCCACCCATCTCATTTTTCTGTCTGCTTCTAGAAAGGAACTAGTCGTGGGCCACACTAAAGAGGTGACCATGAATGTCTCGCTAACGAACAGCGGAGATGACTCGTACATGACAACTATGGTCTTGAGCTATCCTAAAAACCTCCATTTTAAGAAGGTGGCTGTTGAGGTAAGATTGTAGAACAACTCTTCAGCTAGCAGCAGACTGCTGAAAGAAAACCCAGCGCAGACTCCCATTAATTTACTAGCTAAATAAATCTTGAAGTAAGGTCCCGGGAAGGGAAGGAGCATTTCAGTTGTTAGGAGTAGAGCCTGAACACTGGATTTATCTGATTTAAGACTCCCGAGCTTTTATTGAGCTATTTGTACCCAATTTGTTTCATGGGAGCGGACGCAGACCGAGCTGAATTTCCTAGTCTGTTTTTCTTCAACATTAAAGAGCATTCCTATTCTGTTGGCAGCCATCCTCTCCTGCTATTCACTGTGGCCAACCAATACCATTAACTTCTGTAGTCTTATCCTGTAAGTGCAGCATTGGGCATCCAGTCTTTAAGACGACAACTGTAAGTAGAGATCATTATTTTCACTTTTCCCCCTACCTCTAAAGGATACTTTGAGTAGTTGCTCTTACACCCACTGTCTCTACAATTGGGCCAGAGCCACTATTCTTCCGAATTCAGCTTATGGCTGCTGTGCATTTTCTCAAGGCAAGAGATAATTTTTGTATTCCTGCACTTAATGTCGAATTTCTCCAAAAGGGAACGATGAGCAGAAAATACATTAGCCATCGTGTTTTAACAGTACCCTGGCGAGTAAAAAGAGCATTTACGCGGTAATCGGTATTTTGTTATGTCTTTCTCTTCCCTCAAAATAGGCAAAATTTTCAGTGATTTGGCAATTAGATGAAAGCATATTCCAAAATAAGTCTGCAATCACCATTAATATCACCAAGTGAGTATTGCTATTTTCACCACAAAATACGCTGTGATCGATTTCCTTTCTGGTTCGCAATTTCCTCTCCGCAGCCATACTATTTATCAGTCACTGGTTACACAAAACTATACTTGTTCTTTTCAACCTTCTGAAGCATTTGGATCCATGTGAAAAATCTTTCCTTCCCTTATGATAGTTTTAGCTTTGCTCATACTTCTTTATTTCAGTAAAAGGTGGAGCACCCTTTAAGGTCCTAGCTGAAGTGGAGTACTTATTTAAAAGCTTGCGTTTTCTGAAACAGCAAACTGGGTTCTGGCATCCTCCTTCCTGAGCAGAGAGAACAGATGATTAAAATACATAACCCAGCTCTGTTCCAATTAAAGCTTTCACTCCAAATGATTGGGGTGAGAACATATGTTCAGGGTATTTTCCTTGATTAGGGGCTTTCTAATGGGGGGGAAGTTACCATTCAAGATTTCTTTCTTGTCACATTCTTCCTATTAAAATCCATGGGGGCTGACTAGTACACAGCATTTTTTTTTTTAGTTCCCCAACAGAGAGCATCTTTAAAAAGGAAAAGAGAACTCATCTCTGGCAGCTACATTTCCTTGCAAGCACAGTTTAAGGCAAAGGTTTCTATATGAATGTAATGCCCAGTTTTGTGAGGGGTAGATGCATTAAACTTTGGTTAATGAAAGCAATACTACATATTCACAAACTAGCATTTGCAGGGGAACGCTTCAAGGCACTGGCAGCTTTCAAGATCTGTGGTGATAAAGGGCTACTCCAACACCACTGTACCACGTTGCCAAGTGGGCTGGCACCTCTCATTAATTACTGCCACTCTGCTTCCATCCCTCTTGTACAGCCAATATTAGCAGTTCTCAAACCATAGAAATAAAGGACCAAGGCAGGCAGATAATAATGTTGTTTTGTCTGTCTTTTTGTTTTTTAAAGCATAAATGAAAACAGCACCATTCTGACTGAAGAACACGTCCTTGATGTCAAATATGAGTTCAATGTAGTCCTTACCACGTAAGTTTTAAGAATATTAAATTACATTGCATTACTTTAGTCAGTTAGAGGAAAAAAGATTGAGAGGATGCCTGGTAAGATTCCAGCACAATTTCCTTCTTAATGATTTCAAGCACTGCAGATTGTCAAGTCATTTTCTGTAGTACTAGAGAGCAAAAGCAGAGGGTCTGGAAGACCGACCAATAAAACCGTACCATAGGCAGGGGGGTACCTAGGGTCTCTAACTGCTTCGCTTGTAAAAAGTAGACTTCAAGAGAGGTTCAAAGATGCATCGAGTTGATAGCCTGCATATATACACGGACTTCACAGACAGCATTCCGGTTATAACAAATCTGATGATGCTACTTCTTAATTACTTAATGCATCTAGGTCATTGGATGTACTGACTTTTAATAATAATCTAATTCACTTTTCACTTACTTTCATTTACCATTCTCTTTAGACCAGTTTCTTTAATGTACGTGAATGTTAGCAAAGGACTTCTTGAAAACAAAGAGTTCATATTTAATGTAAGTATAGCTTCAAATTTAGGTCATCTGATCCACCTGTAGTCAGGACTAAAGAACACCTATTACCTTGTGCATTTTCTTCTGTAGATCAATGGAGAAAATCGCTTTAACGCTACCATCAAGTTACAGATTTGGGTTCCTATCAGTATACAAGGTCACAACATAATAACGGTCAAAAATGCATCAGGAACACAGGTACTTTTTCTTATTTTTTTTTTTCCCTAATCCAATACCTCTTCACTAGTCCATACAGAGAAAAAAACCCCAACATATTATTGCAGATTACAGTGTTTTTAAAACCTGCACCACAGAAACTTTAAGTATTGACATTTTGTAGCATCATTCCAGGTATAAATTTTGCCAAACTACACAAAAATTCATTTTTAAAATTAAGTCAAAAGGTGGGGGTTTCCCCCCCTCTCTGTCCCCAAACAGGCTAAGAATACTTACCTTTGTCCTCACTGTCCAGAATTTTTTTTCTTTCTTCTTTAAAAAAAAGAAAAATTTGTAAGAAAGACAGTATAGTAAGGAAAGAACTTTTAATAATCTAAGATGAAAGAGGTTAAGAAAACTTCTGTGGAATTCAAAACACTAATTGAAGAAGTCTTTCCCCCCTGCCTTCTCAAATGTCAACTCTGTTCTCTCCCCGCCATCACCCCTCAAAAAAAGTACATATGGAAACATCTTAAAGCAGACTTTTTTTCTTAGACATTTTTGATAGCATATCATACACATTGGTAACCAACCATAACACTTCTTCATTGTGCCAACACTTAAAAAGATCGTACATAAAAAACAGCAAAGGAAAAAGGCAGTATCAGTGACTTAGTTCTCGGAAACGTTGCGCTTCCTTGCTCACTGGAAGAGGCTGCTGTTTTGTAAAACTTCATTGGCAGACTCATAAGTCAGTACTTCTTTGTGGAACTTACTGAGCTGCTTCTTTATTTTCCTCATGGCAGAAGTTGATTCCTTTTTCTTGTAGCCCATGTCTTTCAAAAGTTTATCTGACAAGTAGTGCAGCCAGAGGACGTTGCTGTGTGGATGATAGTCAGTCCAGCTGTTGGAGTTCTCCGCTTTCATTTGCCTGTAGATATCAAACTGGTAGTCCCCTGTGCCTTGAAACAGTTCTTCATCAGTGGAAAGGTCACAGAACACAGTTAACCCGTCCTTTTCCAGCCGAGACAAGGTATAATCTATGATGTTGACATGAATCCCTGCTGTGGGGATTGTGTGCGTTGCCCCATTCAACACATAATTAAGCTCCTTTACATCCGTTTTCTTTACCAGCACGTTCCCCCAGTGCAAGTCTCTGTGCTCGAAGTGCAGCTCCTGTTCTGCCACAGCCAGGGAAGCAGTGACCTGGTGCAAAATGCTTTTTGCCAGTGCCACTGAACTGAGCCTGTTTCTCATATTCTCCAAGTCGCTGCCTCCAAATTCAAACTCCAGAACCATGAAGAGCTGCTCGTCCCCAAAAAGGTCTGGCCGATCGTTCTCTGATCCTGTTACTTTGTGGTATTTGTCCCAGGCTTCCAGGAGATACTTAGGGTAGGCCCCTTGAACGCAGTGCACAGAGTACAAGGTGATGAACCCAACAGTCCTATTCACAGACTCTTCAGACAGAAGACTGAGTTCTTTTGAAATTATTATCTCGGGCAGAATCTCTCCAAAGCTCTTTTGAGCTTCACCATTCACTCTTTCAGTCCCCTCAATGGGAATTATTTTTAAGGCCACAGGTCCTCTCTCACTGTCGATCTGGAAGACCTCTCCAAACACCCCTTCTCCGATTTTCTTGCAGTCTTTCAACTTGTCTAAAGGAATGCATTCCTCAAAAGTGATAGGCCCCTCCTGGTGGCATTCCCCAAACACCTTCTCTGCATCCGTAAGCATTAGCTCCAGGACAGAATGGGAACTCCTGGGAGCCAGCAGGACCATGGAGGAAGCAGACCAAGTGCAGCACTGAGCCTTACCAGCAGATAGGGTTGCTTGGTGCCCCGCAAGATGGGATTGCGCAGAAGGGGTACAAAGGCTGCTGTTGTAGAAACTCTCTTCCGTGGTAACTTTCTTCTTCTTATGGAAGGACAAAGATGCTCGAACTCTACCCCAGGAATGGGAGCTATTGAGGAGTGAATAGTCATTGTCTGTTACATCAACAGACGTCTCCAGAACACCCTTCTTCATTCCTTTTTGCCTCATCTGTGGTCTGAAAAAAGGGTTATTGGGCTGCTGAGGTCTGTTATATTTGTGCCGTTTTGGACGGAGCCTTGTTTGCCTCCCCCACCGGCTGGCACTGAAGCCGCTGATGCAAGCTTTTCGACAGGTACTTCCCTCTCCAGAAACAACCTTGGTACTTTTATGCTTATCCTCCAAGACTCCTTGAAGGCCCAAAGGAGGTACTGGCGGCTGGCAGGCAGGTTGAATATCTGCCTTTTTGTTGCATTTCATGCTCGACAGCCACACCGGCACTTCTTGAGGGTCCAAGACCACCACCGGCATAAGCTGGTGCTTCTTGGTTTTGCCCCTCTGGCCACGCAAGCTTCCCTTCGTCGCCTCTCTCCTCAGGTGGCCGCGGGGCTCCTCGGAAGCGGCGCCGTCACAGGGCGCAGGGGGCTGCGGCTCCCCGTTCGCGGGAGGCAGCGCTGCCCGCGGGGCGCTTGGGGCTGCCCGCGGGGACGAGGGAGCTGGCGCCCGGCGGGGTCCCCGCAGCGACGCCCNCGGGGTATCGCGAGAACGGGGCGGGAGGGGCGAGAGGACGCCCCGCCCCCGGGAGGGGAGGGCCCCGCCCCTCCGGCGCGCGGAAGGCCCCGCCCCCCCGCGGTTTTTGCGCCTGCGCGGCCGGTAGGCGTTCAGATTCCGCGGTAAATTCCATTTCCGCAGAAAATGTTCAGTTTCGACGGTAAAACGTTCGGTTGCTGTGGTAAACGTCCAATTTCCGTGGTAAACATCCAATTTCCGTGGTAAATGTCCAGTTTCCGCGGTAAACATCCAATTTCCGTGGTAAATGTCCAGTTTCCGTGGTAAACGTCCAATTTCCGTGGTAAAATGTTCGGCTTCCATGATGAACGTTCAGTTTCCTCGGTAAATGTTCAGTTTCCGTGGTAAACGTTCAGCTTCCTCGGCGAACGTTCAATTTCCGCGGGAAATGGTCAGTTTCCACTGTAAACGTTCAGCTTCCTCAGCAAATGTCCAATTTCCATGGTAAACGTTCAATTTCCCCGGTGTAAACACCCAATTTCCACGGTAAACATTCAATTTCCTTGGTGTAAACACCCAATTTCCACGGTAAACATTCAATCTCCACCGTAAAGTTCAATTCCCACCGTAAATGTTCAATTTCAGGAGGCGACAGAGTGCGGGGTCAGCGGCGAACCGGTGCCGGATGTCTGGGACCATGCCGGCGGCACGGAACCAGAGGTGAGCGGTGCCGGCACCGGCCGCTGCTGTGGGCACGGACCCACGGAGCCGCGGACACCCATGGCGGCCGGGGACTGAGCCGCTGCCTTGCGTTTCAGGGCGTTCGGGACGTGTGGTATCAGGGCGTGCACTGCTCTATCCCGACGGACGAAGACAACATCACCGTGACAGCGGAATTGTCTTTAAGCAGCTCGCACCAGGTACACACCAAAGACCGCATGCCGCTGCTTTTGCTAAAACCCGTTACCTGCTAGAGGTTCAGGGTAAGGGTTTCTTCCGCGCCGCCATGGAGATGCTGCTCTTCCGCGTGTGATGCTATTTTCTGCCCCTGCGGAGCAAGGGGGATGCTTTATCCACGGCAGCGTCTCCCAGGAGGCGCTCGGCACTCCGAAAAGATGCTGCGGTCTTCTTGCTTTCCTTGAGAAATTGCTCCTTGTGAAAGGACTCTTGCGGTACCACGAGCTGTCATCACCCCAGCCAAATTCTCATGAGTGACAGTTGCACATGAGGCTATATACGCAAGATGCAGCTTGGTGGCAGCACTGCACAGGGTGGTTCTTACAGTCTGAATAAGGATTTGCTGTTGCAGCAGGTTTTTCTGAAAAGCAACTGATATTTTGTTCCTTTTTCCGCAGTTCTCAAAAAGCAGAACTGTTCTGCTGGTCCCTGGAAAAATCACATTCAACAGAGATCTGTATCTGGGCCTGAAAGAAGAGAATCATAACGCTGAGGTATCAGAGCACCACGTAGGCAGTTTGGTCCTTCTCTTGGGGCAGGAACAAGAGAGAAATCCAGATATTTTTGCTGAATCTAGAGAACCGATCAAGTTCCCAGAGTTAAATCCCGGACCTTTTGAAGCAAGCATCTGTTCTGCTGTTGAATTGAGTGAAATCAGGTTGTGACTGTAGGATAAAGCAGAGGGAGGATATTTGCTAGTGCATAGCAGGACAGCTTTGAGTGTTCCGTGTTGAACTCTGTATCATCGGACACTTGCGGCTATCACAGAGACCTCCTGTCCGTTCAGGGATTTCAGCAGGAATATACCTTCTCTTTCCCTAGTGAAGACGTGCTCTGTGACCTGAAAGGTTGTCACTGGTGACTAGTGTAATCGCTGTAAACTCCTAAAGAAGGCTCAGTAAATTTAACTCCTTTGACTAGGCTTGCAGTACAAAAAATGACTTTATGTTGTATTGCACAGTACCTGCGTAGTTAGATTGATGGTGCATCTAACGTAACTTCAAGGTTGAACGCTAGCTCAAACTATATAGCTTTCTCAATTAAGAGCTAACCAGGAGAAAAACGACTGGCCTTGATTCTGTTCCAGATTACTCTTGTCTTCCTGAAAGACGAAGTGCTTAATCCCTTGCCCGTCATCATAGGAAGCTGTGTCGGTGGACTTCTCTTGCTGGCGTTCATTACTCTGCTTCTCTGGAAAGTGGGTATCGTTAATGCGCACGCAACAAGCTAGAACTCTCTCTGTTAGATGTTCTAATGTTTTTTAAGATTTCTCTAAGTACGAAAGTGGTTTGTTTTTTTTTTTCAAACGCGCACTGAAGGACATCTGCTGCTTACTGTTGTAAAACTTCGGTCTTACACTTTGAGCTATTCTTAGCGTTGCAGTATGACCTCTCAAGTCCTGTTTTGAAGTGCTTTGCAGAACATTCGAACATTATGAATTGTTTATAGATGTTCTGAAAAGTTTTGAACAATGTAGGCCTTCAGGCTTACAGCTCTGTCGGAAGTCATACCTCAGTGCATCCTGCATTCACTCGCTCACTTATTGCAACCCTGAGAAGTAAAACCTTTTAAAATTGTTTTATGAAAAAACAAAAATTAATACAAAAAGACTTCATAAGTTCTTTTAATTTTTTCCCCAGTGCGGCTTTTTCAAAAGAAACTATAAAACTATGATGGAGCAAGAAGATAAGTCCTGAAGACTAAGCTGGCCAAAGTGGAAAGCTGTGTATTCTTTCACTGGCTTTTTGGAAGTAGCAGAGTCAAAGTCTGGCTAAGATGCAAAACAATTCGTATTCCCTGGTAGAGCTATGGCACTCTGGATCTTGGGACTCTCCCAAACTGCTGTTTTGACCATAGGGGCCCAGCTTTTTTGGGCAACCCAGTGGCCTGCTTGTTTAATTTGAACTGACTATTCATCGCAGAGGGACTGCCTGCTATTGATAAACTATTGATAAACTAAAATTTCCCCAGGAGAAATTTTGCTTTAATGTGGATATGCTAGGAAAATTCAACTGGGAGCCTGTTAGATTTATGTATTGGATTGCAGTCTTAGTTGCTGTGATGCTGAGTGGGTTTTAAACTGATTTTAGTACTGGGTAGCTTCAGAATAGATTGAAATAGGAATGAATTAGGGGAAGCTTCCTACCCTGCTATTGCTAAGAAAAATGGAGAGATAAGCATCTTGCATATATATGTAGATTCATATATGTGTGTACATATATATATATACACAAATTTGTGCATTTTAATACAGTAAAGTATGTCTCTTGATGTCTCTGGTTCTTGGAATCAGAAGCATGTGTATGTGGCGATTAGTTTTTTTGCACCTCACAATCTCATTTCTGATTTTCCATTTTCAGTTGCTTTCAAACCCTGATTTGGTCACAGACAAAAACTTGTGTCACGGACCTCACTGCCAATTCAGGCAGACTCCTGCTGTATCAGGAGATACTTCCCCAGGTTAGCATGGTTCACCACACCTCTTCCAAAGTAGCCGTGTCTGAATTGAGGGCAGAGCCAAGCAGCGAGCTGCAGTGTCAACCACAGCAGCATTGCCATTCACCCTGCTGGATGTGTGACAGAAAGCAGGATAAATCATGAACAATCTCAGTTTATCAGCTGCAGATTATTGGTAATTGCAATTTATAGGCTTTGGGGAAAGAAGGTGCCTAGCTGAACCCTGTGGCTGGCTTTAGCCAGTACCAGGTGCTTTCTTTCCTGAGCAGTGAAATGATCTCAAGGACCCCTCAGGTGCTTGCTGTTTTTAAAGAAGGATGGGTACAGACACTTGGCACTATACCTCTCTGGCTTTCCCTGTTGCTAACTGTGTAGTTGTTTTATTTCTGTCATGTTTGGCTAACCATAAACCCTGGAAATCAAATGGGTGTTTATACACAGCAGTAGATTAAACATAGATTTTCATTCAGACTTTCAGAAAGCAAAATAATTCCTGTCTCCTTTGGCTTAACCAATATTGCCTGATGGAAAACTGAAGTTAACAAGCAAACTGTGGCCTTCATTGAAGTTTCCTTGTAAAATTCCTGTCTGGGACCCAGGTATTGCTATTAATACATCTTTTCAAGGTATTAGAGAGATCACCGTCGTGATGGGATTGGCATTCTGCAGGCTGTACAACCCTGGGTGTCTCCGAGCTCTAAATTTGTCTGCCAAACAGCCAGAAGTTAAAGGTGCTGAGCACACTGGCCTGCCTGCTTAGGACGAACGTAAGAGGTACCGCAGGAAGATACTGCTTGAGGAATACAGGGCCCGTGTGCGACTTTCAGCGGTACAGGAGAGAGGTGCTGTCATCCAGCTCCATCAGCAGCTGTGGCCGTTCTTCTGGCTGGAATTCCTTTCTCTCTCCTCCCTGGCTGGTTGTAGAGTTCCTTGGTGCTGCGTACAGAGAGCGAGTCACTCCAAATCTGCTTGCAGGTGGCAGGGATTGAGGAAATGAGGCTTCCTAGGTGAGAGCTCAGAAAGGAAATTATTGCCTGAACCGAAGAACCACTTGTGTCAGGTGTTTTGTCATAACAGCTCTACTGTTTGGAAAGAAATGTGCTTTGCCTGGTCTGAATGGCTTTATTGTCACTCCCCTTTGTGTAAATCCGTGGGGGTTTTTTTTTGCAATGTTTTTCATTGCATCTTCTTTGAAAATAAATTCTTGCAAGAGAAGCCTGACTGTGCATTGTGCTTGTTGGCTGAAGGTGGTTTCAGCATTTTGCTGTACCCTTTCCCAGGGAGCATAGCAAGTCTCTGGGGCTACTCTCGATGACTCAGTCCGAATTTTAGCAGAGCTGTTACAAAGTTGTTCTTCTTTGCATTTCCCTGTGTGGAAGGACCTTTATGAGGAATAAAGTACACGGAAAGCAGAATATGCTGGGCTGAGAGACAGAATCCCTTTGAAGAGCTTCAGGCAAGAGAGCTGCTCCTTTGGAGCGGCTGTGCACAGTAGTGGTGGAGGTGGTGGCTTTATAAAGAAGACATTTTTTTCAAAGGTTTCTTTTTTATTCACTTATTCATTTACTTTTAAGTTTCAGGGCATGCTGGCTTTTCTTAGGGGGTGGGGGGAAATGTGTTGTCTGCTTTTTCCACCACTCTAGAGAGGTCTTGTACTGAGTGACACGTGGTGCGGACAACTGTCAGTGAAAAGGGCTGCAACATACCAGCAGTTGTGGTCTTGCTGCCTACCCGCCCTCCCAGACCTTCTCCATTTCACACTGAAGTCCTGCCTGTTCTGAAGCACCTGGAGATCTCTACAGTCAGATCGTACTTGGTAAGTCTGGGCACAGAAAAGCTGTTTGTAGTTTTTGATTACTTTCCTAAAGTAAGGAGTGTTAATTGTAGGAGCTGCGCTAAGAATAAGGACTTCCAAGGAGAGTTTTCTCTTCTCGAGGCTAAGCAAACCCAGCTCCTTCAGCCAATCTTGTTATTTTCCCCCTTTCTCTCCTTTTTTTCTAGTTTCTTCTCTGAATTAAGTTTCTCTCATTACTTGGATCCCTTCTGTTGTCCCTTATGGCTCTCAAGGAGGTCAGCTCTTGCAGTGGGTAATGCTATTTTCCTTTTTAGATGTTTTTTCTTAAATGCATTACAGGGTTCTGTGACTTGTAATTTCCGATGAGTGCCATCCGACCATTTAATTCTTTGCAATTGCTGTAGTAGATGCCAAACACATTTGCAGTAATTGGATGGCACTTAAGGGATTAGTCAAGACTGCCAAGACTCACAGTCGGATCCAAACCACAGCTGGGTTTTTGTGCTGTTTCCATGGAAGCCTTGCTGTGTCCGCTCCTAAATTTATTTGCAGTCTGCATTTTGAATAAAATCCCCTGTGCAAAAGCCTTGTCAACATTTGTGGCCTTGCTGTGTGGCCCTGACTCTAGTGCACTCTGGCAGTGGCACAGTTATGCCACCTCCCGGAATGACAGAAGATCTCCAAATGACTCGCTGAGAGTCATTAAACATCTGACCCCAGCCAGGCTCACACATGAGAAGGCTGTTTGGGGTCCAGGTGTCATGGGCAGAGAAGCTGCTGCAGATATCCTAGAGGCCTCTGAGCTCTAAGGGTCGTTGGTGGTCTTTATGCATCACGCGGAGGTGGCAGAGTGTCTGCAGACGCACAGCTTCTTAGGGTCGGAGCGTCTCTCTGCTCTCAAGTAGGAAATACAGACTAGTTACAGATCGTGTCCTAAACTGTTTCCCATTCAGGTCTGTTCTCCCAACACTGCTCATTAGGCTGGAGAGACGTGTTACTCTGCCTTTGCCTTGCTCTGTTGGGGAGAGATGGCTCTCAGTGCTGCTGGTAGCCCAGGAGAGCAAGAACAGATGCTTGCTCTCTACCCATGGACTGGTGCTGATCACCCGTCCCCACCCGCTGTCTTGGCTCTGAGTCCTGGCTAGGCTCCATCACTCCAGGTTTGGATATTAGCTTCAGGTAGGTGAGCTTGGCCTGATAGATTTTGGCTATTTTTTTGCGGTGATCTGACCAAGGAGTAGGAAGTGTGAAGGTGGGTGGTGACTGACAAGAGCTGATGTATCCGAGATAGCTTTTCAATTGTATCCTTGAAGGGGAGGACGGGATGCATTTTGCGATGCTATTTTAATCGGGGGTGATACCAGCTGCTTATGTCTTTCTCATATGCCAGGGAGATTCGCAAGCCTTGGGTTATAATTCCCTCAGCGTGTTGAGAAGCTGACAGGTTCATGTTTTGAACTGGGGGAGTGAGGTGGCCTGGTGGTTAGCAGGAGTAAGTGAAGTGGAAGTCTGCTGCTCAGGAAAGCTTATCAGGAAAAGGGCATAAGTAGTTCTTCATCATTAAGTGCTGGCTGCTGACGCAAGAGCATCAGATAGGAGCCATAAAGTGCTTTGCTGGGCTTGAGAGCCTGTTGGGGCAGCTTTATTTGGAGACTAATTGGATTGCGGCTCAAAAGAGAAATTTCCTGTCTCTTATTATAACAGGATGAATGAGCTGGAATGGAGCAGCGCTGCTGCGAGCAGGTTGCTCCGACTCTCTGCCAGCTTGGCTAAAGCGGCTGCGGTACGGCTGTGCGGCACACCTGGGACACATCAGCCTCGCGCTGGTGGTCACGCGTCCCTGGCTTGGAGCACCACCAGCCTGCAGAGCTGAGGCCAGGTCAGGTGCCAGGCTGAGGGTGTTGCTCATGAAACCTTTTCCTCTGGGGGTCAAGTCTGAGTAGCACGCATGTTTTCCTGTGGCTGGAAAGAGTTACCAGTTGGTAATTCCAAGGAGGAAAGGGTGGGGGGCCTCAGCCTAGACTCGCTAGCTGTTTACGTGATGAAGGTGAAGGAAGGGGATGAAGGTGTCTCCCTAGCGCTTGCAGCAAGGCGAGCTCCGATAGAGCTATCCAAGCCCGGACCAGTTTCATCTTTCCAGGTCGGGAAGATATGCATTGGCGAAGAAGTAAAAAAGTGATCTGTCAGGCATATTCAAGAGCAGGGTTTCACCTTTAAGTCAGTGGTTAATGTAAACACACATTTTACTAAACCCGTTCAGCTTTCAGGCCTTTGATTTAACGTTCTCCTCTTATTCCCCAATGATGCTTTTATTGGCTGACTGTAGAAGGTGAAAACATTGCAGTACAGCACTGCATAATGCTGCTGTTCCAGCTACCATCGCACTCAATCTCCTAGTGATGTTTTATGTGCATTTTTATTTGATTTCTGTTATCTGACTCAGTGCCAGCTCTCTCACAGAACAGGGCATGAAGGGTTAGTTTCATTAGATGTGAGGTATTTTTCTTCCCTCTCTTCGGTCCTCTTCCTCAAACACTTTCACTTCTTGGGTCGGGAGAGAGGAGTGGATAAACGCTTGGGCTGAAGATAAGACCTCCTGCACACTGTATAGGAGATTCAAGACTTGGGGAAGCAACCTGGAATGCATTCAAAGGCTGAAAATTGCTCTGTTGGAAATGATGAGCTGAATCAAAGAGAGAATATATTCAGGAACTTTAGCACGCTTCCATTTCTTACTGCTACAGACCGGTTTGGATGCTCCTGTGGATAATGACAGAAAGACTCTTTCTAGGCAAAAAAAAAAAANAGTGTGATGCCATGAGAAGAAAGCACTAATGGAGAAAGCTGACCTCTGCCTTTTCCACTGTTCATTTCCTTGCCAAAAGAGTTTATTGCCTATTTACATCCTCCACTCCTTGTCTCCTTTCTATTTCAGTAGCTGGTCTGGCACCTGTTTCTAACGGATGATGTCTCTGCATCACTCGAGCCTTTGCTGCAGGAGCATTTCCAGTGCTTCAGAAATGTCTCAGCATCTTATGAGTCAGCCGTCATGTGTCTGGGAGCCGATGTTTTCTGTTGCACTTGAGAGCTCAGTAAAGGGCGGAGTGGGGATCACGGAGAGAATTAGTGCCTCGGGTCATCGTTCGGAACTGGGAGTGAACAAGTGCCTAAAACGAGCGCCTCCAGCAGCCACCCGTGAATCCCGCCTGTGCTGGCCAGGGCTGTCTGCCATTGCCTGGAAAACGCACGGCCTCTTTTGGGTGCGATTTAAAGACGTTAATTGGGCTGAACTTGAAATGTTTCTATGCTACAATGCCGTAAAGAGACAGATGTGACCTCGCTGTGCTCAAATGCCACTGCGCCAGAGCAGTTTAATTTACACAGTCCATTTACATGGCATTTATGGGCTCGTGACTGGGCTGAGTTCAGCTCTGGGGCAGCTTAACACCAAAGAGCTACTGACAGGTGGAGAGAAACGGACATGAGGAGCAGCCTGGGCAGACGGGGACGTGTACCCTATGACTACGTGTGAATAATGAGAAAGCAATTACTGAGAGCAGTACGAGGAGTTACGTATAGGTTTAACATGTCAGGAATAAAAAGAGAGAGAGAGAAAGGGAGAGTTTCCATGCTGGAGGAGAAATTCTCCCTGGGAGAGTTTCCAGACTGAGCAAATAGCCCTCATGGGAAAGGAACAGAACTGTTGTTTTTTTTTTTTTTCCATGGAAAATTCAAAATGTTGGACTCAAGAAGGGAGATCTCTTGCAGATGAGATCCAGCCTCAGTCCCTTGAGAAGGACTAAGAGAAACTACTGTTTTTTTGTCTCTGGTTATGATTAGATTTTGTTAGATTATTTACTCCTCCACGGAATTGAAACTGCTTATATCTGAACAACCCACAGATACTCTGAGAAAAACACCAGTAATCTTGATTTCTGGGCAAGAGAAAAAAAAAAA
>VZTL01060752.1:8071-34675 GCA_013400535.1 Scopus umbretta
CAAACCCCCAAAAGAACAAACCAAAAAACCCACAACTGTTTAAAACACATGAATACCTGAGTTCTATAGCAGGAGCAAACAGCATACTGAGGAGTGCAAGCAGGCCAGGAATAGAAGGCATCAAAGATGTTTCCTCTAAAATCACAGCAGAGCCTACCACACACACAAAAAAAAAAATTTAAGGAATATCTAATGAAAATGAAACCTCAGAAAGACATAACATAGAACTACAGTGACATATCTACTTGTAGAACTATTCAGATAAAAACAGAAGTCTAGAGAAACTGTCCAAGCATTTTTATTACGCGTTACCAGTTGCATTTGCTGATAAAGAAGCAGCAACCAACAACTGCTGAAAGGGATCTTCTGGAGCATCACAGACAACAACAGAGTTTATGCTTTCCTTTTGTATGAAAGTACTTCTGGGGAAGAAATAAGAAATATTTTCAGCATTAACCCCCCCCCAAAAAAACATACAAACATGTAAAAAAAATAATTATTTTAAATTCACAATGCAACCCCAATGGATAGCAATTACTGGCTGAAGATTTCCTGAACACCATTTAGCATATGTACATGATGGTTAATAAGTAATCTCTCTGTAAGACATTAAAGCACCTTTAATAATACTATTCTTAAAATTTAACATAGCAATAGTGTGCATATTAATGCAATTCAGGCCTGACTACTTCAGTCTTTTCAATGAATAAAAATTCTGTAAAAATGTGTAAGAGTAACTAGGATGGTTTTTGCCTATTTATCAAAAATAACAGCTGAGAACATGCCTATACTTTACAGTAACAGTCTTCTCATACCTGAACTGGGATACTCTAGTCATACTGTAGCATTTGACTTCATAAGGACTGAACGGGCCAAAAACTGTCACCTTCAAAAAGAGAGAGAACAAATTATATTCTAGTTAGCCAGCACCAGATCTCTCCAAATCAAAATCCTTTATAAATTATAAAATAAACACATTTCAGCATGTATTCAGCAACACTGAACTGATAAACAGCATTTTCATTTCACCCATCTAAAGCTAACTTTGCTTGTTGAAGCAAAAAATAATGTATTTTCACAGGTGCTGGGGATTCATGACTTTCCACTGGCTTAAAAACCACAAGTTCAGACTTCACTAAGCACCTAACAAAGTCAGATCACTTTTGTTTACGTGCACAGGTCTTTAATCTTGAAAATATCTCACTTTATGAAACTGAGTAGTTAAACAGGATTACTCCATTGGGTAAACTGAGCATGATTATGTGCTTGAATGCCTGAAATTTTGTCAGTTCTGAAATTGGAAAAGAATTATGATGTAGATGAAACTTAACTTGTAATCAGAATGCAGAACAGGATGCACAATTTCATGTTTTATATTCCAGCTTAGTAGTGACTAAATATCTCAAAATATATAAGTAAGAATAAATTCTGAGTTTGTAACTGGCAATGGAAGAAACATCCACTGTTTGGTTATTATCAGTTATTGGAGTGTTTGCTGCACCACCTATCCTAGCTGCTTCCCTATCACTAGCTGAGGAAAGAACAAAATACTGTGTATACTAAAAACCACGCTTAAATTTTCGGAAAAATTACAGGGTTGTAATCTTGCTTTTTCTGTAACTTACATAATGAAGACTATGATGTGTGGAAACATTGTGTTTAGTTTTTCAATTTTATCTTCATTCTGCAGTGGTTTGAAGTGCTGCCTTAGAATGTGTTAGAAGAGTTGGTTCACTTAACTTTTAGGCTATATACTTCAAAACTTTGTTAAAAGCCGCAATAGACTAGTCTGCAATGGTGGTCCCATTACGGCTTTCTACCAACAGAAGGTAGAATGCACTATGAAAAGCATCAAGTATTATTTAGTTATTAAAGGTACTTTCAGTCTTCATCTCCATTCTAACAATGTCAGAAGCAGGGTCAGGTAATGACATACCAAAACCACCACTCAAGTTACCTTATGGGTTGGCGCACCAGATTTATTGTCAGAAAACAAGTTTAACAATCTTTCAATGAGGTGTTTTTTTTCCTCTCTTGAAGATATAGGCATTTTCTCTTCTTTCTTTACTTGGTCTGAAAATAATCCCTTGAGCAAATCATGGCTTTGCTACATAAAGAAGAGCGTTAAAAGAAGAGCGTTAAAACCCTGAAACAGCTATGTTTTTCAGAAATCTTACAAAAAAGGTCCTACACAAAGAGCATGTATACTCACATACGAATACAAAAAACAACGCTCTTACCACCTTTCAGATTGTAGAAAACATAAAAATGGAAGCCTGTTAAAACTATGAAACAGTTACATTTTTTCAAAGTTTAAAAAAAAAGAAAAAGAAAAAAAAAAAAAAAAAAAGGTGGACCTTTTCAGCTGATGCCATTATCTCCCGAGAAACACCTCTTTCAAAAGGTGTCTCAAAGCAGCAATGCTTTTGGTCAACAGCTCAATATGAATTATGCACACACATAAAAAATACATTGTCCCATTCAAGTATTAATCTTGCCTAACTCTATGGTGTTAGTCAAGACTTCAGTTCAACCTCTCAGGACTTCAGACAGCCTGAGCTAAAATGAATTAGTATAAGAAAAGTAGAAGTAGCTTACTCAATACATACTTGTGATTCATACGATTCTTCTGCTAGTTCAGCATAACATTCTTCAATAAGCACATCTCGAATATTCACAAGCTCTTTGCACCTTGAGTAACGGAAAACATCCACATGCAGAACACTATGCACAAGTGAATACACCTTCACTAGAAGGGTATAGCCATTTACTAGTGAGGCAAATCTCTGGCTAGCACTGTAACTCCACCGTTCCCCACATACAAGAGATTTTGCAGATGGACGCATCTTGCATATCTTGAATTCTAAAGCCTAGAGCAAAAACAGTGGAAACAATGCTTGCCTGAGTAGAGAATCAACATGAAAATCTTTCATCTTCTCAACAAACTGTTTGAATTAATAGCTATAAATGACTTCATAATTACTGCAGCGGCTTACATAAATTCCTAGGATCACTGTAAAGCTACTGGCATAATTCCTATGCTGTCATTGCCAATGCAGCTACACATTACATTTCATATCACTTCAATATTGTACATAGTTGCTAATGAGTCAGAGCAAACAGAGCATAAAAAGAGCTAATTTGGTATTAATTCCCTGTCCACATTAAAATCCTAGGAGTGTAGAGATGTCTACTCTGGAAAAATCTTTACAATCCACAGTTCTTTTCAACTAAGGTAACAAAACCTGGCAAGATCACTGCAGCTATTCTGTCCCTGGCAGCCAAGCGTAATTAAGTTCTCATTTAACCCTTTTCCACAATCACTATCTGTAATTATGTCTTCAACTGAATTTACAACAGAAAACCTTTTTTTTTTCTAGCCGGTCATTAAAACTGGTCATTAAAAGATTAGGCCTGAAGCGGAAATACATTTCCCTTTAACACATCTGAAGAAAAAATAAAAAAGGATGCTTCTTGCCAAAATTACTTCTAGTTGTTTTTTTAGGTCAATTATAACAGAAAACCAAACAAAACTAACCCTATCAAGATCTAATACTAAGAAGAGATAAATAAAATAAAACCATACTTCTACTGGTTCATTTCTCATTTTCAACATTAAGTACTTCAGAGAATAAAGTTAGTATGATACACCTGTTTCAATTAGCTTAAAAATATCTGAATGAGGACCAAAAAGCTGAATTTCACTTGAAGTCTCTAGTTATTTTATTTGTAACTATAGCTCAAGGGAATTATTTTCTGAAAAGCTAGCTATGAAGTCCCTCAGATTTATGTTACAGATCACTATTTAGTTATCAAGAGAGTTCTGTCTGAGAAGAACCAAGTAGGGCCAGTAGTCCAAAAAATAGCAAAGCAGCACAAAGCAAAACCAGAGACTTCTAGCTTTGTGAAATTTAAATTGGGTATCTTCTATGTATTCTATGTCCTGTAACTAATAATGTAGCAGAGCAGGAGCTTTGATGGAGCAAAAATACTCTGCACAGTAACTATGCAAGACATTTGTCACTGCAGACTTGTGCCACGCAGACAAGAAGAGATCCTATGCTGCCACTTACCTGTTGTAGGAGCACCTGGGTTTAAGCAAAGAATAACAGATTAAACTAGTCATGGACAGTTTCGCCTCTCCTAGGCTGTATAAACCTCTGTCATTCGCTCTGAGGTTCTTCACACTAAAGCAAAGCTGATCTACTGCTCAGCCTGCCACTCCTGAGCTTTGCATATAAGCAAGCAATAGAGGAACCAGAACAACATTCTCCTAGACAGAAGTTCTACTTCTCGTAGAACTGATGGACAGCAAAGAAACCGATAACCAAAAGCAACAAGCAGCAAAAGACAGCTGTTGGAGCAATTTCTTCTCTCCTTCCGCTGTTCCTGTAATTACAGATGGGAGACAGATCCCACTACGTTGTCCCCACAGAAATAGGACTAGTTCAAGCATTCAGTTAAAAAAAAATGGTTTTTTACATCCAGTCAGGCGGCAAGTTCAGGCTTGCCTTTTTTTTTTTCCTTCCTTCCCTCTAGCAAGTCCCCGTGAAAAGAAAAGGCTGGATAACATTTCCCTATAATTAAATACAATGCAATTCAGTTACCCAGAAGAATTACTGCTCTGTGCATACACATGTGTGGAAAACATTTATCCACCTATTAGTGAAGGTTATTTGTAGGTACTCCCAGTAGCAAAATACATGTTACTTCATTATTATTATGAAAAGCATTATGATTTGAAGTACACTTCTGTTTGCCAGACCATACATGAAAAAACCTATTAAGCAGCACCAAATGGCATCACCCCTACCTGGAAAGGAAGCTCTCGAAGACAGCTTGGAATCTCTTTTAATTTCTTTAAAGGCACTTTTGATCTATTGCCATAATCCACAAAAAAAACCTGGAAAAAGAATCAAGAGCATCTGCAGAAATTCCACAACATTAAAAGTGCTACTTTTAGTGGCAAGCGAAGTGACAACCTGTTTAATAATTACAGTACAACACAATCTTATCAAGTGAATGGAGGCAAATTCAGAGTCTGGAAAACATGCAAATGAAGCCATGTCAAAAATAATAGGTCAAGTTTTATCATGTCTATTATTTGATCCCTTGGCTTAAACATCCACTGGTAATGCAAATAATCTGCTAAATCTAGAAAAGGCAAATTTCTCTGAAAGGCTCTAATTCTCTCCCCGCAACTAAATCTGTGTAACCTTACTTCTTAACGGTGAGTGATACTACCTAATAACTACTTTTAGATAAGCAAATAATAATATGGATTGGGTGACTCTTTATAAATGCAAAAGAGAAAGCGATGGGATTAGCACAGTTACTCACTAGTTTTCCATGATTTTAAACAGATGACAATGTTCAGTTTTAACTCTAAAGTGGTGACACCCAGCTATGTTAAGAAATCAAGAAATTCCAAGGAGGAATGGGCTGTGCAAAGGCCAATCTTACAAAAATAAAGAAATCTGTCCTTAACTGCTGAAAAGACAAGTATTGGCCTGAAAAATGAATACCAATCTTGAACGGTGACGCTAATTTCCATTACTGATCTTAGCACAAAAAGCCAAAATGTTCTGATGAATTTGCTGATGATACGGAACTCAGCAACATAAGCACCAATACAAAAAAGATCACACTGAATGGACCTGAGAACTCAACAGGAGCAGGGAGAACCAAATGGTATGAAGTAAAAGATCATATCCTTTGGAATTTTTAACAATTTCTGCTACAAACGCTCCATTATTATTTATAAATTCTAATTAGTTGGAAATTACCAAGAACCGAGTATAAGATGACAAGAGGTGGCCCATGCAAAAAAGCTATGAAAAGGCAAATGTGGCATGTGCCACATGAAATATTTTTGAATGCAGAGGAGAAACTCTGTGTTGGAAGAGGTATACTTGCACCATTGTGTAACCAAAGGCAGAACTGCAAGAAGAGGAGCATGCATAATTCTGCTTCAGAAAACTGAAGTAAAAACAAAATAGAGGAGTGTGATGGAGACCAGGTGAACAGAGTCAATGTAATATGTGAGATGAGAAAGAATGCAGTTTTCTTCAATTTTCAAAACAAAGTCCAATGTGTCTGATCAAATCCAGGAAGAAAAAGATAGCCAAGAAACTGGAGTGAAGGGGAAAGAGAAGGAAAAGAAGAAAACGTATGTAAACCAGGGGATGAAACACTGGCAGAGGAACAAGCTTAGACAAATTGGCTATGAATGACTGAAAACCTGCCAAAGCAGTGGGGGCAAGAAACTTACTTTTTAGATGGATTTCAATATATTTATGAAGAGAAAGTGATGGGGCAGCAATGCAGCACTGGACTCTGATCTAGGCATTCCTTACCATGTTTTCAAAGTTACTGGAGGTTTTAGTCTTTATTTTGCTTCGCTCTGCTTCATGAGACACGTGAGACACTTTACTGTATCAACAACAGCCTCTCAATTTAATACTAAAATATTCCTGTGTTCTGGAAAAACTGAATGCATCTATTCTGGCAACATTCTATTAAGGTTTTATTTTAGTTCTAGTTCTACTGATTTCTTTACTGGAACGTTTATAATTATGATGAACACAGCGCTTTGTAGAAAAAAGGCATGGCTCCAAGATTGTTAACTCAATTACATCCTACCCAATTCAACATGACATAACATATTACTGTACCTCAGCAAAATCTCCACAAACGTACAGAATACGAGCTCTAAAGTATCCTCTGTTTTCCAGATGAGTGAATGGTGCCAGGCAAACCAACTCTGGATGTGGAGACACTGGCAAATCCATCAAGTTCTGGTAGTTTATTTCAGCAGTTAGAGCCTGGAGTACAGTCCTATTTTTTTCATCTATCCTGTAACCCCAGAAGTGTCCAACTTCTACTATCTGAAAGTATAAAAATCAGACAATACCAGATCTCATATTATTTCATTCTTCTACATCAAATACAAAACACATCTGAGCAAATTACATGAAAGCACTCCTGCTCCTGACACACGCATAGAAATGTTCTCATACTGCAATAATGCAGTAAAGCATTTCTGTCTCCTAATTAGATGTTATTTTAAAATGTTTATTTGCTCTGCAACTGCAATACACTTTTCATCTAAACAGACCCTGATATAAGCATTACTAAAATGCAGAAAATTAAGAAAAGACTGCTTCTACTTTTCTAAACCAAATTAAACATACAGAAAATATGAGGTATACAATTGATTAGACAGATACATACAAATATGCTGCATTTTTCTTATTAGTGGAAGAATACCAGTTAGCTACATCTATCAGCAAACTGGCATTGTTACTGTTATGATCAACCATCCTTTAGGAAACAGAAAAGAACACACCACTATTTAAACCAAATTGAATAAAACAAGTCATCTTTCCAAATGGCTTACTGAACTCCTATACCATATGTCTGATCTGCCATCGAATGCTTGTGATAAAAAAAAGAATCTTTACTTACAATACATAACTATCATTAAAGCTGATATATTAAACAGAAGTAGCATAGATAGCTAAGTGATTGGAATGTGTCTGATCAAATCCATGAACATTTTTGATCCAAGAGACTTAGCTGAATAAAATGAAGAAAATATTATTTTCTGCACTTGCAAAAACATGTCACTACTATCAAGAGCTGTTTTAATACCTCAGCCTATAATTTCCACTACCTCAGTGGTTTGGATTTTTTTTTATTATTATTATTCTAGCAGCATATATATGGCTTGCTATTACTCAATTTCTTGAGAAGATGACAGTTAACACAAGATTTAAAAAATTTTCCCCTAACACACTATCTTTTATGCATGGAATATTTTTCCAAATGAGCATGCAGTACCATTCATTTATCTCATTTCTCACATCTACAGTTTCTGAAGAAAATTGCCAGTTAATAATAGTCAGGTAAATGGCCCAAACACCTACTGATTTTCATTTCTGTAGTGTATGCAAATATCCTACCTCTCCCACTAATCCTCTTTACATTTATGCCTACTTCCAGCTAACATTTACGGCCAGCGAATCCCACAAATTTTGTCAAGTGCAAGTAAATTTCAATGTCTTGAGATTTGTTTGTGACATGGGAGTATTGTTTAACTAAGAACTACTAAAAATTTGACCAAGAATATTCTGCATAACTCTTACGGATGTCTCTGTGCTAAAAACATTACTAGCATTCTTCTCATTTAAGCTTGTCAGATATTCATCTCTACAAAGTTAATCTAGGTACCGAATATTAGATACAACTTACTTCAGATGTAGAACACTCCTACCTCTGTTATCTTGATGGACAGAAGACTATCTGGGATCATCCTTGACTGTTGTAAAGTACCAAATGAAATTTCCACAGGCTCCACTGTCTGCTTCTGACAGTCCACGTTTACTCTAAAAAGTTTATGGAACAAAGATGCTAAATTTTTCACTCACAAGCAAAAACTCAAGAGTTCAATTTTTTTTGCTTTCATTTGCTTCCCAAGATGTCTCTATGGCACATTTATATACTTAATGACTTTCACTTAGAAATATATTAATTCAATTAGAACGAAAAATGACCATGCAGAACCAAAATATGACAGAGAAACTGTTTGAATTCCATTATGACCAAACATAGGAAGATACATACCAAGATGCAACTGTGCCATCAACTTATTAGGAATCCAAAGAATCAAGGTTAAATAGTGTGGCTTTTTGCTATGGCATGCCTTCTAAGCTTAATTTTTAAAAATAGAGTACACTACAGCATAAAGATAAACTCAGCATACCTTTTTTATATAAAATATTCCTTTTACTTGACAAAAGTTAAGAACTCTAAAATTAGTCTTTCAGCCTAGGAGGCTTCTTTCTTGAGTCCCTCAAGAATTAATTTTCACAAAGATTTTAAGTGCCATTTTGGGCACAGTGAAACTGCTAATATGTTTTATTAAAAACTAAGTACAATCAACTAGAAGTGAAGTATCCACCTACACTTTAACCTTTCCAGTTCATTCCTGCCTTCCTATTTTAGATGTCTTATTGTAAAACATTAAAATGGCTGCAGACCAATCAGGAGCTAGCAAGTTTTAGCAAGTTGCTTGTATGACCTGAAGCTGAGAACTGCAGACAGCATAGAATAACAATAAAACCCACACGCCAGATTTTGCTAGAAGCAGCAGGTATGGACCAAAGAGACTCACTACATTGCATTCCTCATCAGTATTTTCTATTATGCCTCCCCACCTTATGCTGTTATATTTAATTTCTGTTTCCTCCTCCCTCCCTTTATGTCTCCAAATGCCACCTCTTATTTATTTTGGTTCTAGCAATCCCCACATTGTCTCTAGCAAACAGAAATTACTGTGCACATTCATATCTCCATATGCCAAAGGCAAATGGACTAAAACCTTAAAAAAAAAAAAAAAAGACAGTGTATACTTGGAATTCTTTTAAGCAGTATTAACAACTTTAACTATAAAAAAAAATATTTAAGACAACCATATTATTTCTAGTCCTGCAAAAACACTCCGCTTATACAAAGTATACACATCTGTTTTTTGAACCTAGCATGTCTTCCTTGGTGACACTTCCAAGAAAATTCCCACTGAATCTGACAAACCTCATTTCAACTTTACACCTGTAAAGGAACCCAGTTTCCATATGCAATACAATTACCTTAGAGATGCCACACTTGCAGCTGTCACACCTTGCAATTGCCTCTCGATATCACCTGGATAATGAACATTCAGCTGAAGAGGAATTTTCAGCTGTGACATCTTGACTGACAGGTACACTGCAGGAAGAATCTTAAAGCCCTCCATTGGGTTACGGGAGAACTCCACAAAAGCCCTGTTCAACAAAACAAAACAAACTAAACAAACAAAAACAAAAACACAACCAAAAAACCCCCACCAAATAAAATTACCATAAATACTTGATGAGGAAGCAATACCCAACCAGAAAAAACCACAAAAGCCATCATTTCTTCTCCTCATCTTTATGCACCTTAAAACTTTAATTATCATGATGATTATAAGAAAACTTTCTAACACTTTCACAAGCACATACCAAATTTACTAAGCACATTTAATCCAAGTAGAAAGGATGTGAAAATATATGTGAATGAGAAAAGAATTAAAGATTTGAAAAGGCATAAGAAGGACTATGTGAATTCAACTTTGGGCAGTTGTAGTCCAAAGTTAGCCAGAAGATTAGCTAAAACAGCAGTCATATGCATTTTGTGCAAAGCCATCTGACTGTACCTATGAGCTAAATTCAGTATACGAGTTAGACAAATACAGACAGATCAGCTGCAGTTAAGGTCCACTGTCAGACAACAGAAGAGACAAAACAGAAGATGGTCTCTAAGTCAGCTAGTTTATCTAATGTTAGTCCAACCAATGCGTATCGAACTTCAAAACCACCTTTCTTACTCTAGCCTATACATTAAAAATAAATTACTCATTCCAAAGACATGAGAAGAACTAAACTCATTTAGTCAGCGCACCATTGACAAAGAAAGAAACTGATTATAGATTCATAAATGAGAACATGAGAAATGCAGGATACTTAAAGTATTTTATACTTACTTTGATCCATCATAGGCAATAGATTTTACCTGCCCACACTGTCTGAACAGTGACTGCAACTGTTTATGGTATAGATATCCATAGGGAGGAATATTCTTCAGCTGTTAAGAAAAATAAAGTTGTTTGGACACATTCAATTATTTTAATGCATTATTAAGTTCAGCTAAATAGTTAGTGTCCTCCTTCACTTGAGCTGCAGTAGTGATCTAAACTAAATCTAAACCCCAACAAATTCCAAAAATGCTATATACTATATTAAATTCAAAAAAATCTCAAAAGATAGTAAAATGAGAGTTTTGCTGCTAATGCTGCCCTACTGCCTCAAACCAGTACATAAATGTTTTCTTTAACTATAAATGAAGCAGCTTAATTTGTAATTATATGTATTTATTTGATAACTTTTCCTAGAAGCATCTAGTATCCCTCTTTGGGCTTGTAACAGAAAAGCAATGGATTGCTATGCTTCCTGGTCCACTATTGGGAACTACATCCCAGGCAGCGCACATAACCTGGGAAACAGGAGGAGCTACAGCCCTGCATGTCCTGGCAGAACTACCACGTACTGAATTACTGAGGCATAGTGGGACAGCTTGCACAACTAGAGAGCACTGATGGATGGATACATGCTTCTTAGGTTTGACAGACAAAGAACAACCTCCTGGCCTTCCCTGTGTGAAGGAGTAGCTCAGACGTAAGGTGCTCTTATATGGAGCAGATATCCTGACCCATAAGAGCTGGGTTAAGAGAAGAGGTCAGTAAGGGTAACACTGAGGCGGGAATTTGTAACAGAGTATCAGTCAGGATGAAGCAGACAATCTTTAGGCAACTTGCAGAAGTCTCCAGATCACAGACCCTGCATCTTAGAGGTAAGAGACAACAAGGTCCCTGATAACCTGCTAGAACAGCAGGACACAATCTCCTAGATTTCTGAAGGGTGTTGAAAATAACTTCTTAACACAGGTCATGAGCCAAGCGGGGCTCTTCCAGGTCTGCTATTAGCAAACAGTGTAGAACTTGTTATGGAAGTGATAATCAACAGCAGCCTGGGCCAGAGCAACCAGGGAAGAGGAAAGCTCAAAATCCTGAGGATGATGAAGATGACAAGTAGCAGAAGACACATCCTGAAGTCTAGGACAGCACAGTTTGGTTTATTCAGGGAACTGGTAGGTGGGATCCCATGAGAAGTGCTGAACCTCCATCCTCAGAGCTGTTTCCAAACCCCAGTGGATGAAGGCCTAAGCAACATGGTTTGAATTCACTGTTAATCTAGCTTTGACCTCATCACCAGACTAGATGACTTCATGACATCTCTTCCAAATTGAATTATGAAACGACTTTGTTACTCCTCCTGGGTTTTAATCCCAAAGCCACTACAAATTGCTCAAGTTACTAGAGTTGCAACATCTTTTCAAAGGCATTCTGTTAAGAATAACATTCTAGTTAAGTATATTGGATTGCATAATGTTAAGTATAGTGGATTCTGTAGACTGTATATAGTTAAGTATAATGGATTATGACTTTACCATGTATGTCTACGGCAACAAGAGAGACTCATGCGTTTCACAAATTCTGTGAGCTAAACTAGCTTCAAAACTAACTCTACAAAGCAACAGAACAGCTTTCTCCTACTTCAACACCTGGCTCACTCAGGAGGCAGATGACAGCTAACGTAAGAAAGGGGCATGTGCAGTCAAAAGCAAAGCAAGACTCCAGCAGCATTAATTTAAGTGAGTTTAAGGCTGTAGTTTCATAACTAATAAATAAGCCACTGTAGCCAGATAGCCATTTCTCTACCTTTTCCTTACTCAATCATCTCTCATAGGAGATCTTGCTTTAATACAGAATCACAGAACTCCTAACCAGCAGGTTCAAACTCCTGGATTTCGAACTATTTTTCAGGGACTATAAAACTGTTTGTTCTTCTCTTTGGTTGTTAAAATCTTAAACACAAAAGAATAGATTATTTTTAGAAAATCTTCATATGCCTTGAAGTTACAGTACTAAGGTCAGCTGCTGGTCAAAAACATGGTCTAGGTCAGACTGCAGAAACTGCCTCAAGGCAAGATGATTTAGAGAGACCAAAGAGTGGGAGAAATAACTGCCTTTCGTATCTTTGGCACACACCATTAGATGTCTTAGATTGAGAGCTTGAGGAACATGCAATACTTGTGCCCAGGAAGATCATTTACATGGATGAAGACACAGCAGCTACTTCTTCCTTCAAGATAACAAGCAGTTCATATATAGAAAGATCAAGGGTAATATACATTAAAAGTAAATAGCTCCTTAGATTTAACAGTTTAATCTTAATCAATATTGCTGTGGCAAGATTAATCTTGTGTTTATTCCACCAGATTGACTCAGTCTGTTAGACAACTTTTTTTTTTCTTCAATATCCTGAAACAATATGTTAAGAACTTCAAAAGCATACATAAACATGTTTGTGGTCACATATTGTTGCTATGCCAGCATCTCCTTCAATATAGAACTAGCCTCTCTTCTTGGGTAAGCAGTAAAGCTCTAAAAAAATTCCTTGCCAGTAAGCTTTTATGAGTTTCTCTCCTACCTTTTCATCTAACTATTTTCTCTTGTGCCAATACAAGTTTGTTCTTTCAGGCTCACTGGTTTGTCGTTTTCTTTAAGCATAAGCCATGGTTATTTTACAATGTTATACCTAGTTCAGATACACCAAACATTTTCCTAGTTTAGATTGTATACCATTTTGCAAAATCAATACAGCCATTTCAAACTTGCACTTATTCAATCAGACAAAAAGTATTTCTAAATGAAGAAGATAAAAAGAAAGCAGAGTGCAATACCTGAATAACCTTAAAGCAACAAGCATGTATGCCATGCACTATCAAGTAGGAGATTACAAAAAATAACATTAAAGTTGCAACAACACATTTCATAAACAGTCAGTAAAAAGTACCCTTGATAGACCTGTTCTATTTTTCAAATCTTTTGTTAGTTTTATGAAAGTTGTTTGCCAGTGAAAGACTAGCAATCAAATGCATAAAGGCAGTTCTCAGTAGGAATTCTTTGATTGCCCACCCACACTATGTTTATTATATTGGAAGAAAGGGAGATGGGAGAGAAGACAACTTATCAAGTGAGGATGAGAGTAGATAATTATTTTTGTCCTTGCCCAAGACAGAATAAAACTTGAAAATACCACCTAAGCACTACATTCGACTTAATAAAGTCATTCACCTTCCTAACATACCGTTACAGTGGTTTTCGGATCTTTGCCAGCAAGGTCTCTCACAGCAGTTTCTTCATCACATTTTCCAAAAGTAAAGTAGTTTGGATAGAAAGCACCAGCTATTACAACCTGAAAGGAAGATAATATTTTGTAAAACACAGCAGATTATATACAGTTTATTGAAAAGAGACACACTAGCAACATAAAGAGCTACTGACAGATCTTCAGATGAAGTTTTTTTCCAGTCTCCAGGAATTACTGTCATTTCTGACTAAACAGGAATTCATGCAAATCCTTAAAAACATATTTTCACGAAGAGTTCAGCTTCTGGAACACTTTTACAACATTTTAATATTTTTGTACGCAGACTTGCTCTATGAAAAGGCTAATGGTTAGCCCTGATATCAAGAGCAGCCTCAATTTTAAATAAATTCACACAAAATAGCTACATAAAACTTGTTCTGTTTTCATGTTACCTCTTACAGTATTTAAGAATTCATCTCTAAAAGTTCATTGCTTATACAGCTAAACCAATTGCCACTGGAATGATAAATAGGTCTGTGAAATTAAAATCACTACTAATCAGTCCAAATAAGACAAGAAACATAACTGGAAATTTGGCAAAGTTAAAATAGCTGAAAGACATCTAATTTTTTTCCCCATAATAACTAATCAAGCCAGTGGTGGTCCAAATAGAGCACTCAAAACAATGGAAAACATCAGTTCTTAGCCTTCCAACACAAACCATCCTTCTTGAGAGTATTTTTATGACTTCAACAAAGATTAGTCTAGATACTCATTTTAATTCATCTCAGTATGACTTGGTTTTATTTTGATTAACTGTCAGAAGTGAAGGGACAGCCAGAGGACCAACTTAGTGTGAATTCTGAACCATTAAAAATAACATTAGTTATCCTTCTAAGTTGTCAAAATGAATTACTTTTTTTCACCTGCAATCTCAAAATCTACAGAGAATTTTGAAACACAGGTGTAATACTAGTGCATTGGTACTGGTATGTAAAAATCCAGTTACAAACTTTGTAAATAATGGCTCTCCCCTGAAGAGTCAATAAAGCATTACCTGCAAAATGAAGCGTTGTTTGTATACACATTCCTGATCCATAGCAGACGGCTGAGCATTAACACACATGTTAAATGCTCTGACTCGCTTTTTTAAGTTGTGGAATAACTCTGACACCTGAAATTTGAACTCTAAGTTACATATGAAACAGATCAAAACCATCCACAAATTAAAATAAAATCTGTTCGTAAAAGTCTATATAAGTGGGCAAAGTCCCTTTCCTTTTTAGGTGACACTATATGCATTTCACTTCATATACTGCTTAGCATCTCTACTTCAGAAAATAATTTCAGTACTCTGACTCAAGCGGTTTTCTTGACATCTCTTTATAAAGTAGAATTTTGTAGTTGCAAAGCATATTGTGCATATAGAATATAAAATAAAATTAGAAAAAGAACTGAAATAACTTTGTAGAAGATGATATACTGATTCTCCATTTAATACATTTTGTGTTTATCTCTTAAAAGGTAAAAAACAGGCTAACACCAATCTGGACTTCTGCTCGTAACTGTAGCTGTGACCACACATGCTGTGCCCTCAGTTCAGCAGACAACCATGATGACTTAAGTGAGATCAAACTTACGCTCTACAGCAGAATGTGCTCTGTTAGGCTTGCAATCCTAAGCATTTCTAAGAAGCTTCTATAAGCAGCCACTCGTCCTTCAACCACACAGTAAATGCCTTATTGTCCCAACTGATATTGGAGCAAATGTACAGTCCACTCAACTGCTTCATATCGACATTTTCCTTTCTGCTGCTGGCAGTTTTAGGATACTAAAAGTCCTTCTATTTTCCTCATAGGACAACTACCATAATCTGAAACCAGTCTGTGTGGCTGCCTCAGTTCTGCAAATCTACTTTCCACACAAGGAATTATAAGATTAGTATCTGAAAGCGTGGCAAATAAAAAAACCCCAATCTTCTCAGTTAATGTTAGTGTAGGTGTCCATTCTAAACTCCTGAACTATTTTGTCATGCACAACCTCTTCTTGAATTGTCTGAAATTGGGCCACAAGAACACCATCTACATGGGAGGCTATCAAAAAAGACTGATCCTTCAGCTCTCCAGTTTTATATGATTTGCCTTTTTCTCATCTTTTCTTCCTTCATATCAGATATACAAGCTAAAAAACTATTGGCATTCCTTATTCAGACGGCTGCTTACTGTGAAAAGGTTTTTTTTCCCTATGCTTTTTGAACACAGGCTCTATGTTGCTCATGCCAAAGGTATGACCCATTGGAATAATGGGCAAGGCCATGCTCTGCCAATCACAGTTATTCAGGAGTTTTATTTATATTCCCTCTCAACATATCACATTAAGTTTGAAGCCCTTTGTGATGCAGACTTTTCATTAATTGCTGCAGTAATGTTAGCAACAAAGCCTGACAAATTTTTAAGTCCAGTTCTTGTGATGTAGCTGTATTTGCTTAAATAAAATTATCCTAACTATAAGACAACAGTTATGTAACAGACAGCTGTCACACCAGAACCAGTGTACTTGAGGGACCTATCGAATTAACAAATAATACTGGAGGTCTCTTAAAAATGTTAAAACATGTTAAACAGTTAATAATTTAACACCACTTTGTTTATCCTATCAAAAGGAAAATGCTCTTCCTCTAAAAGCTAGCAGTCTGATTGTTTCTAACCTCCACTTCCAAGCTAGGATAATACTGGATGTGCCACTCCTACAGGCTCCGCCAAGAGCCACCACTCCATAGTGTCAATTGTGGCAGTTAACAAGCTACTTAAAAGAGTCCATCCCTTCTAGACATGGATACTTGGCCTTATTAACACAAAAATTATCTGAAGTCCGTTCTTCCCAAGAATGTACAACTGGCTCTGTTAACGTTACAATGATTTTCCTCACCTCTGTCCTTTCTTTGAAACTGTATATAAATCAGGTCTCTGCAATCACTTGAGAGAAGACAGGAGCAGAGAGGGAAATGCTGCCTGAAAGTTTGCTCACTAAGATCATAGTTGATAAAACTTCTGTCTGATCTGTCTTAAATTGTACTTGGACTCCTGATATTCTCCGACAATTTTAAATAGCACCATCTCTCCTCCCCCAAAGAAACAAAACATAAAAATTTACAGTTTATTTGAAGAAAATGACCTGAAGAAAAATTGAAGAAAACTTGAAGAAACTGGCCTCAAGTTGCGCCAGGGGAGGGTTAGATTGGATATTAGGAAAAACGTCTTTACTGAAAGAGTGGTGAGGCATTGGAATAGGCTCCCCAGGGAGGTGGTGGAGTCCCCCTCCCTGGAGGTGTTCAAAAAACGTGTAGATGTGGCACTTCAAGACACGGTTTAGTAGACATGGTGTTGTTGGGTTGACGGTTGGACTACATGATCTCAAAGGTCTTTTCCAACCTTAATGATTCCATGATTCTATGATTCTAAAATATACATCTATATACATCAATAGGTATGTAATAAACAGTAGGTTTATCCAAGAACTTAACATTTGTAGAAAATAAAAAAAGGTAAGTCCTTCTACGTATAAAAATGATTGTCTATTTCATCTTACCTCTCTGACCTTCTTGATGTGAATACAATTTGATCGACCCCACTCAAGCTCTTCCTGGAAAAGAAAGTGAAAAATGCAAATGCAAAAATTGTTAAACTTGTTTCTTCTACTGCTAGCAACCTTTCTCTCATATTCTTCAGTGTAGACACAAATCAGGGGGATCGGGCCCAGGCAGCATGGGTTCATGAAAGGCAGATCCTGCTTGACCAACCTGATCTCCTTCTATGACAAGATGACCCGCCTAGTGGATGAGGGAAAGGCTGTGGATGTTATCTACCTCGACTTTAGTAAGGCCTTTGACACTGTCTCCCACAGCATTCTCCTGGAGAAGCTGGTGGCTCATGGTGTAGACAAGTGCACCCTTCGCTGGGTTAGAAACTGGCTGGATGGCCATGCCCAGAGACAGTGGTAGTGAACGGAGTTCAATTCATTTGGCGGCTGGTCACAAGTGGTGTTCCCCAGGGCTCTATACCGGGGCCAGCCTTGTTTAATGTCTTCATCAATGACCTGGATAAGAGGATTGAGTGCACCCTCAGTAAGTTTGCAGATGACACCAAGCTGGGCGGGAGTGTCGATCTGCTGGAGGGCAGGAAGGCCCTGCAGAGGGATCTGGACAGGCTGGATCAATAGGCCGAGGCCAACTGTATGAGGTTCAACAAGGCCAAGTGCCGGGTCCTGCACTTTGGTCACCACAACCCCATGCAACGCTACAGGCTTGGGGAAGAGTGGCTGGAAAGCTGCCTGGCAGAAAAGGACCTGGGGGTGCTGGTTGACAGCCAGCTGAATATGAGCCAGCAGTGTGCCCAGGTGGCCAAGAAGGCCAACGNGAAATAATAGTTATACACAGCGATGGAAGAATTTGATGTCATTTCACAGTCTTCTTTGCATCCATTCAATTGACTACTATGACATGTACGAAAATGTAAGACTATCATATATTTGACTAATGAACTATCTTTGATTACCACCAGTACACCTGTGGGTCATCTAAATTTTTCATATAAACCCACAAGTCCAACTGGTCTGTGCTGCTACTACAGAACCTACTTTAAGATGCACGCTGCCTCCAAAAAAACCAGAACTGCTTTATCTGGATGCATAACTATCAGATTCTGGCCATCTTGGCTACTCATTATAACTTAGTTTATGTTATGTGCTGGTGTTCATAAAGCATAAAAAAAGGTTTTATTGTATACACACAAAAAGAAAGACTGGAGGCAGTTATTGTATGCCTACTACTCTTTTTTGTGACTGATGCACATAAAGATCTTCCATCTTTCAGGGTTTTTTTTNTTAGTATGAGAACAATGCTGATAACACACTGATGTTTTAGTTGTTGCTAAGTAGTGTTTATACTAGTCAAGGACTTTTTAGCTTCCCGTGATCCACCAGGGGCACAAGAAGCTGGGAGGGGGCGCAGCCAGGACAGCTGATCCAACCTGCCCACAGGGCCATTCCATACCATACAGCGTCACACTCAGTACAGAAACTGGGGGGAGTTGGCCGGGGGACAGCGATTGCTGCTCGGGGACGGGCTGGGCATCGGTCAGCGGGTGGTGAGCAATTGCATTGTGCATCACTTGTTTTGTATATTCTTTTGTCATTATTATTATTATTATTTTCTCTTCCTCTGCTGTCCTATTAAACTGCCTTTAGCTCAACCCATGGGTTATACTTTTTTTTTTTAATTCCCTCCCCCATCCCACTGGGGGTGGGGGGGCAGGGTGAGCAATTGGCTGTGTGGTGCTTAGTTGCCAACTGGGGTTAAACCACAACATTATGTTGGAGGAGACTTCTTCAGATCAATTGTTCCAACATCCCACACAGCAGGTCCAACTTAGATCAGGTTTGAGGATCTTGCCTATAAAACCTTGAGTAACCTTGACTGACCTCATGGCTGAACCTGCTCTGAGCAGGAGACTGGACTACAGACCTTCTGAGGTCCTTTCCAGCCTTAATTATTTAATAATTCTAGTCTAATATGACGCTTGTCTGGTTGGTTCCCAAGCAGCTATAAATATTTCTCACTCTTATGAATAGTTTTACTCTATTTTGTTGAGGGTGGGCAAGAACTCTGGGTCTTTCTTTGCTCATATGTGAACACACACAGTGATGTGGCTGCAAAATATAATTCTACGAATGCATTACTGGAGGGCTGAAAGTGTGGCATGGTTACAAATGTTGTACCATGACATGCTAAAGAACAAGAACTGCTGTAGGAAGACAACTATTCTGCCTTCAAGGTAGCTTAGAGGTTATGGCACGCAATGCCACATCTACAGACTACAAAGGAGTTTAAATGCTATTGAATGAACTGTAATTATATATACTGCCTCAAACTTGTCATCAGCTCCTGCAACTATATTGGAAACATAGTATTTAGGTCACTGAATTTCTGGACATAGCTTAGAGATTCTGGATCTTGGTGCATTCCAAAAGCAGACTGAGCATGTTATGTTCCAAGGCTTTAAAGGAGTGAGTCCTGATTTGTGTTGGGAGAGGTACAATAGCCACCTGGTAACACAGCAACATACTTCAGGCTATCCACCTAGTTTTCTGAGAAGAGGTGGACTGAATATTAAAGCACACGCAAACATTCATAAATAAATAGATCCAACACGGATGCTTTCATTTGAAGCTGAAATAAAGCAGGCTACATTCAGAGCCTTTCTTTTCTCCTTGCTTTGGGACAAAAGTAAGTGAACTGACTGATTCAGACAGAATTCTGACATAGATGCTTCCCAGAAAACAGGGCTGGAAGAGAAATTAACAGAGCCAGGATATTAATGAAAATAAATTCATTATTAGGCAGCAAATCCATGACAGATGCTTCCAGAATCCATTTCTTCTAGTTTGACAGCAAGCCACCTCATAGTAAATTTTCCAGCTTACTGTGGATCCTGACCATTAGCATACTTGAATAGCCAGGCTGCATTTCTTTCCCTTGATTGAGGCTGTGATGTACTCATTTTAAATAATGCTTTTGACATTCACCATTTCCATATCCAAGCCTTATAATATGTCAGAAAAATAAACTCTACTTATTTGACATTATTTTTTCTTTTAAAAGCTATCTCTTAAATCACATCACTTAAACCAGGCTGATCAGCCTTTACTTCTCTGCATTCTCCTCTTTCTACTACCAATGCTTTTGACCTTTTCTGATTCACTGCAATCTTTGTATAAGGGCTTAAAAAAAGACATGCTAATAATGATTCACAGAACTTCAGCCTACCCTGGAAGAAATCTAAATTGAACCTAGCAATCTGAAAACAAGTTCTTTCCCTGTTCTTTTCTGATACTCAGCCATTCAAAACATAAAGCTTTCACATCACACACACAGAGGTACTGCACAGGAAGCTCTGTTTGAATGTCTGTGTTAATTCTCCAGGACAACATAGTGGTTTATAGAAATATCACCTTCAAATTAACAGGACACTAGGGAAATATAGTATACAACAGGATAAGAGGAATTCAGGAAAGATGATGCTTGAGCCCCAGCATCAGTGCGTACATGTGGCATACATGCCCATGTGTGCTTCCCAGAATTCTGACACCAGAGTATAGAAAAACAAGTCAGCTTTCACCAAAGTGAAAAAAGGCCAACATACACAAAATGGAACAAATTAAACCTACAGCTGAAGATTTTGGGGTCTCCAGAAGATTTCAGAACATGTCAGACCACCCATAATGGAAAACACTGGAGTTGGAATAATAGCCTGGCTCCACTCACAACTGTGGGGATTGGCCTCTGTCCATGGTACTGGGCTAGCGAACAGCCAAGCATGCAGAAAAATCACATTTGGAGAGAATAAAATATTACAAAACCAAAGCTATTAAGTCTGGAGAAAGGACACTAAACTCATTTTGTGCTAGAATTTACCAGCCCAAACTGTCCTAAGTTAAAAAGGAGCTACCAACATCACCACGTCTCTGGCATTTTATTTTTAGCTATTACGATTGAGAGATAAATTCCACAGAAAAGCTGCAAACTTTTCAGCCCTGACTAAAGTGCATTTATGATAAACCAGAATTTCCTCTGATCATCAGTGGATTGCCTACATGAAAGCACAGTAGTAGGAAAGCTACAGTCATTCTGGAAAAGATGGGAGAGTCATCATGTGACTAACATTCACAGCCTGAGACAAAACACCTCAAAAACCAAAACCCGTGCTTTAAGCTGATACTAACATTCATTTACAAATGCTGCAAGCCTACCTAGATAATAAGCTGACCTGAAGCAAAACCATACAGATAAAAAAGACAGCCTGCTATCGCTTGTAATGTAACTTCTTAGCTAGCAGACTGAATTAAGTTCATACCACAACAGCTCAGCGATTTTGTATCAATCAGTATTTGCAACAACAAAATGTCCCTGTGTAAATCTGTTCTTCTTGAGGTGAAATGGGACACTGTCCACGTGACTATTATCTAGTTAAAGACAAGACTTTTTTGCAGAACAAATAAGGAATGCTCTGGAAAGCCTAGAACATACTCTGTCTTACTGGAGTTTTATCCTAATTACTGCTAATTGTGCAAATTACAGGAGACAAGCTTACCTGTCTAGATAAATTAATAAATGCTTTATAGTATTTATTTTTTTTAAATTAATCATATTTTAATTCAACAGCATTTAAACACCTCCAAGGATGATGAAAAACATTTGCTCCCCCCTCCCCCCCAAATGGTATTTCCCTAAAAAATTTTGGTTTATTAGGAAGCAGAACTCAGTATGATCAAAGACTTTCCTGAACCACTGAAGGCTCTATGTTCTGGGTATCAGTAATCTGGAAGACATAGGTCTGCAGCAAATACAAATTTCTTGTTGCCTATGACAGGGCTTTTATCGTTCCCCCTTATGAAGGCTCAGAGACAATTTGGAAAGAAGTCTTGAATCAGCATAGATGTAGACAAAGTATTAAGACACAGAAAAATAAACCAAGCAGACCTTCAAGAGAAGCATAAGAAGGCACAGTACCAGTAAGCATGACAGTTCAGGAGACTTCAACCTCCTAACAACATTTGCAATGGCCGCAGTGGGATCCTCTGTAGCACACAGATATGCTACACTAGAAACTTTGTGGAAAGTTATCTAGCAGAGAAAGGTCACAATCTGCTGGACAATCTTAACTTTCAGTAAAAGACAGAATTGCTTCTGTCCCTGAACAGGAAAGGCAGCCTTGAAGCAAAAAAAAAAACCCAAGTGCTTATGGTTGCTAAAGAGGAGCTGATAATGAAGAAAACAGGAACAACTACTGTGTGTCAGCAACTGATAATGAAGAAAACAGGAACAACTATTGTTTGTCAGCAGAGCAGGGGTAAGAGCGATAAATCGATTATTGTAAAAGTTGTTTGCGTTAACAAATTATATAGCCAATGAATAACTGCCGTGTATGCTTGCAGCTCTATATATACTGTGCTATTCGGAGCAATAAACGGATTCGACTATTCGCTCATATCGAGTCAGCGTCGTTTCTCCAGGCCGCGCCCCGCAACAAAACTTGTTTATCACCTCAAGTTATTAATTCCAGAAACTTCATTATGCTTACCATTTGTAAGCAGCCACCATTTGTTCTGCTGGAGGCAATGAGACACCAATTTTATAGTAGCTGGAATGACACAGGTAAACCTTCCCGGACTGGAAAGAATCTGCCTCCCCGTGTAAAACAGCCCCTTAATTGAAAGGATCACAGAAGGTCAAGAGAACCTGAGCCTCCGGTTCCCATCTTGTTCAAAATCTGCTCCTACTTCTAACAGGCAGAAGACTGAGATAAGCAGTATGCTCTCACTCTCTCCACCCTTTGTGCTGTTTTCCATCTGCTTGGAAGAACAAACACCTCAAAAGCCATAGGAGACTGAAAAGTAGGGAATATACCCAGAAACTGAGCATTGCAACCCTTTTTTACCCATTTCTTGCCACCTTACTTTGGTGCAAACTTGTGCAGCTCCTTCACAGTGGTAAAAATTAACTCATCAGAACTAGTGTTACACAGTAGGACACAGCCTTCAAAAAGTATCACTAAGTACCTAGGAGCAATGTGAAGTTTTTAACAACTTCAAAGCACAAATGTTGCACTGATCCTACAAAGGTGAGAAGCTCTGTGGTAGTCTATCAGATTTCACTGGAAGATAAGCTGGAAAAAAGACTTACCTTAAATGCATTCACAATTGCAATACAGTCACTCTTACTATTCCCAGCAAAAAACAGTTTGTTCCTGGCAATACAAACAAAAAGAATATGAACAATATTTTTTTCAAATATTTAATGTATTATACAGCTCAGAATGCTACACTATTAACACCTTCCAGGACTTTAATAAACAAGGTCAATATATTTATTGTAATTATTTGTTCTTATTCATATCTCCTTGCTGAAGGTAAACTGTTTGAGCAGGACAGAAAGGATTTTTTTTTTTATTATTTAAAAAAACCTTAACAGACACTACCACATGTTCACATCAGAAAGGCAAAGCTGAAGAAAGAGGTCTTGTATGTAGAAAAGGATGAGTTGGCTCTGTGATACCAATTAGTCCACATAGAAATAAATTTCAGTATCTCAGCTGCCCTGGAAAAGTTGCTTGTTGCAGTGCTTGGCACCGTGACAGAATATTTGACTAATGACATGAAAAATTGTATTTAGTGGTCAACTTAGCCCTCTGCCCCCAAATACAGTCAGGAAGTTATAAAACATCCAGGGTAATACCTGTATCCATCAACATGCTGTTTGAAAGGTACTGCAAAAAAATTCCGCAAAGAGAGTGCTGCAGCTACAACAAAAACAAATCAAAATGAAAATCTGCAAATCACTTGTTTTTAGAGAGATGTTCTCACATGTTCTTCTTTCAGTTACCTATGATAAGGCATTCTTCTAAGCACCCAAAGACGTGCCCAAGGACTATCAATTTTCCGAGATGCAGATCCACTGGCAACTGTGCCAATACTGTTCCTAAGAAAGTCAGCTCACCATCATGTGGATTTTCTCCTGTTTGCACACAAGTTGTAAGTGCTCCCAGCTAGAGAAATTAAAATGTATTCACTTGTAAAAGTTGATGAATATAAGACCAGTTTGTTAAGAAAACAAGACAAGAAGCAAGCAATTATTTCAAAGTAATGTCAATTAGTATCAAAACTGTAATTAAGTTGAAGTTCTTACATCAATTTTAAAAGCCTAGTATTTTGAAACCAAAGCTTCTACTCCATATACTGGATATAAAAGCAAGCTACAATGATACAAATATAATTTCTTATGCACTTTGGAAAAGTTTAATGCAATGAATGCTCTACTCCATATAAATTGTGTAATTGAAAAGTAAAATCACCAACTTCCTTGTCCAGGTCAGAAGGGGATCTTCAGGCTGACCCCTATACATCTTAAGGTGTAAAATCGTGGTTTTGCTACTTATTAATGAATGATTTCACTTACAGAGTTCAAGTTCTCTCACTTTTTTTTTTCCCTATTCTTTCTCATCACAGGTGCCAGTTCACAAAAGTATCAATACTCCATGATAAAATTATAATCCTGTTTTAATGAAGTAACTGCAGAAATTATGCTGAAGAGGACAGTAATGAAACAACAGCCAAATGTGAGAAAAGATCCTCTAGACATGGTTCCTATTTCAGGTTCTAATTAAAGCTACTACTACCTTAAATACCAAGAAGAACACTTCTACAGTACATTTTTATTACCTTCAATTTAACATTAAAAGAATGCCTACCTCTTTCAGCTGAAGTATGGTACGTTCAATGTCACCTACACTGGGTGGAGAAAGAGCTGTTGCCAGCAAGGCTTTTGGTGCCCCCATATCAAGCTTTTTTATTTTTAAGACTGTAGTTCCCAATGGACAACGCTGAAGGGAAGACAATGTTATTGTTACATTCCTCCCATGGGAAGTGTGACAGCGTGATTTATACAAAAAATAAGTCAAAGTTTACAATTTAGTAAAACCTGAAATTAATTTTCTGTAACTAAGGATATTCTTCTTTTGAACAGATTGCTTATTTCTGACCCACATCCACTTTACTGCTATAATGCATCTCCTTCTATGAAGAAAATTATGTGGAATGGTCTTTGTCAATTATTTATCAACTTGAATTTTATTCAGTGTTACACTTATTAGTAACTATTCAAACAGTACACTGTCTTCAGGAAAAGTAAAGCAAAAATTCTTTTTCTTGTCTCTGGTATGACCACATACATTAAAAATATTCTTAATGTTCCCCAAGTGTCTTACCAGTATCTCAGGTATTGACTTCTCTGGAATAAAGTCTGTCCAGAAGTCCTTGTGTACAAGCCTATAACAATACCCTTTGGAAACACGTCCAGCACGACCTTCACATAAAAGAACAAACCACCAATTTGTAAACTGCCCAAGTTTCAGGCTGTTCAAAACCCATCCATCTACAAGCCTTCTGGGCAGCTGAGCAGCACGCAACAGCTGATGCTGCAGGCTGACCAGTGTTTTGCAAACAGGCCCAGTGGAGACATTCTCTCTATCCTTTCCTACACAAGGATCGGATGACATAATTTTGATAGCAGCAGTAACTAACAGAAGTGTTATTTTTCGCTCAAATACATCTTTCACGTAACTGCCCTCAAATCAGCATCCACCTTTCTCAGTTGAAAAGACATGACAAATCCTGCACTAAAATACACCTCCTCACTATAGCAGCTACTAGAAATAAAATGAACTAAAAGCTGAAACCAGGACAACCAGGAAAAGGCAAGTCCTACCAAATCTAAATTTAATCTACATAAATATGTCAATGAAAGTTTTAGCATACCCACAAACTGAAGATTCTATATGCAGAGTAAATATGCTTTGTGTTTGTATTTCACATATTTACACAATGAGATACTCAGATTTCCTATTTGACCCCTACAGCTAGCAAAAATCTTCTATATAAACAACTTTTAAGATACCATGTTGAACAGCAAATCATCTTTATGATCTACTAATTATAGAAAACACACTGATTCAGAAAGCCTATCATCACAAATCCAAACACCATTCATTTCAACAAACTAAAGGGTACTCCACTCAGTGAGACACTCCACTGGAGATTTAGGTCATATTTTTAAGTCATATGCATAACAAGTCCAAGTCTGCTATACAAAATTCTGCTGCTACTGGTTGTATATTGGCTGGTTGTCATAACCTACACTGACCCAGAACCAAATGGAAATAAAGCTGTCTGTGGCATTTTCATGGCAAGGTTTTGGTAG
>VZTL01060752.1:34998-45485 GCA_013400535.1 Scopus umbretta
AGTTGACAAGGGAGAGTGATAGAGCGGCTTTGCTGGGCACCTGGCATTCAGCCAGGGTCAACCCACCACAAGCTGTAGTTGTGAAGTCCTCATAATATTTAAAAATGAGGATCTTTTTATATCTTTTCAACTCTTTTTGACAGAAACAAAAAGATTTTGATATTTAAGAGTACTGTCTTACTAGAAGAGCTAATATGAAATCTTATTTAACCTTGTGCTACAAACACTGGTCTACACTAGATAGACTGCTGTGGATATTTCACGTGATTTAAGAGTGACAGACATGAAAATTTCTTTTACTGCTGAAACTCACAAGTAGTTAATAAATACCCAGCAGTACTTACCTCCCCTTTTAAAAATGGTCCATGATAAAAAAATTACTATTAAGTAACAAAGAATCCTCGTAAGCTTTATGGTCCGTGAATTTTACTATTTTTCAATAAAATACAAAACATTCCTCTGGAAAAAATACTTGAACAAAATAAAACATTCAAGCATAGTTGTTTAATCACATTTTAATGTCCTGACATGGTAAGGAATTGTGTTTTTGTATAAACTATTAATAGCAAAAAAATCCGTGCTTTTTACTGTTGAAAAGTGAAAAGAGATGTAGAATTCTCCATGAAAGTTAGCTTCTAAAATTCCTTTCCATTATCTATTGTCATCTTACCTTTTCTTTGATTACAGTTTGTTTTAGATGCCCAGCAAAGTCTCAAACTTTGGTAATTAGTCTCCTCATCACAAACCAGAGTTCTAGTTAAACAGAAATCTATCACTGCAATTAAGAAAACAAAAATAAAATCTAGTATTATTATGAAACAATTTATCCTCGTAGCAGTGGAAAAAATACTGGCTGATTTTGTGTCATCAGAAAAAGAAAGTTTCAATTTTTTGAAAAGCAATAAAAAGAACATTAGATTTGTAAAAAAACAGACCCCAGGATACTCTGAATACTAACAGAACTGCAAACAGATCTTAACATAAATGTAAGAAACAATTAGTGCAGATGACAAGCATTAAAGGCAATTATTTCTGCATTTAGACATTCTACATCAGAATTTGCTTAATCTGATACAATTATTTCAGAATATAGTCAGAATGTAAATAAAAAGCTTAAGGTACTTGTAACATGAGGTCTGATTCTGCCTGTTACTGCATTTAAAATTTTTCTTCCCCCTCCATTAAAGATTAAAACCAACACCCCACTCAGTAGTTCTACTATTTGTTCATATATTCAGATTTAAAACTGTTCTCTGTTGTGAAAGAAGAATTCAACAACAGTCAAAATTAAACTCCAACAGCACCCCACTCAGTAGTTCTACTATTTGTTCATATATTCAGATTTAAAACTGTTCTCTGTTGTGAAAGAAGAATTCAACAACAGTCAAAATTAAACTCCAACAGCAATGCTTTGTAAAATGGTGACTGCTGTGGAGATTTAGGCTAGCACAAGTAAGGAAAATATTACAACTACAGTGTATACACAATTACATGATCTAGACAACTTACCATACTTAACATCAGGAACTGTTACAGAGCTCTCAGCTATGTTTGTAGATAGAATAACCTGAGTTTTGAAACAAAAAAAAAAATGAGCAACGAATGCATAAAGAAAAAATTACTCACATTAATGTTTCTACATAAAAAAAAAATCCAACTTGCTATGAAGAAATATAAATGTAATGGCAACATAGTACTTCTGCTCTGCATATTAAAAAAGTCAGTACAACACAAGGAAACTTGTATTTTCATGTCCTAAGATCAGAAAAGCATAGTAAATTAGTATAGCATATGACAATATAGAGGAAGAATGGAAATATTTCCTTATGCCTTTGTCATAAAGGCAACAAAACATCGCACAAAAAACCCCATTTTTTTTGTCATCGCATTAGTATCAGTGATAAAGAAAACCAAGACACTAGCCAAAATGTGGGGTACAAAGCAGGCAAGAGACCCCCCCCATACTGGGGGACTACTTTGCTATGCAGTGCCACCAGCAGCATACTACTGTCATGCAGATGGAAGAATTGACATGCACAAACTATTCTGAAGGATAAGAACAGTGTCACACAACAATTTAAGGATAACTTCCTCTTCTTGCACTTCTCCTGAGGTCTAACCACCAGTTAAAGCAACAGCTTGGCAAGAAAAGCAATCAGTTCACATCTTGAAAAAACAAAACTGCTTTGCCCTCACACAATGGTTTGATTTAGCACAACTAGTATTAATTTATATGCAACATTATTTGCTATTATTACTGTAGCAAAAGGTTTCACACACTTAAAAAAGTAATGATCCAACAATATTTACTTTTCTGTAGCCAGGAACTGTAGTCAAAAATACGTTACTTTGTTCCTCTAATGTCACACGTGAGTGAAGTGGGTACACTTGCCACCTAAAGAAAATGTATTAGTGAAATATTTACTGATGCAAGAATATAAAAATTAATTACACCTCTGTGCTACATCATATTATCTACTTAGAACACATACAGCTAAAGGATTCATGTTCAAGTTGAACTGAAACAAACGTGGTCTAACTTACCTTTTGTTAAACATATTTGAGAGACATGAGTGCATGTAGCTTATTTCACTCAAACCTAGGGAAAAAGTAATCAAGAGTTTGTTTTCTTTTTAATGATCAGTAACAATTCTAAAACCAATTCTCATGTCTACTGAAATTCTTAATTGACTTTCATTATTATCTCCTTTTCAACATATAATAAAACAGCAGAAGAGTTAAATGGTAAATGTAATAATGAGTCACTGAGACACTGTGAGTCAATTTTTCCAGAGTCATTTTGCGTAAGTTTTACACTTACTAAAGTGGCAATATCAGACATAACCTTCCAGCGTCCCATTATTAGCCCTTGTTTCAGTTCCTCACAATTGATCACGCTCACCACATGCTGAATGTCTGGTTTAGGATAAATTTGTGTGTTTCAGCCAAAACAAGCTATTTCCAAGATCAGGGCCAAGGGAGGAAAAAAAAATTGCTATTTCTGCCTCAGCCATCTTACCTTTGGCAGTTCCAGAACCCATTCTCTGGGGCATGGATTTCACGTCTGCCAGGGGATATCTTACAACTAAGGGATTTTTGCAGTCTTCCTGAATATCTCCACAGCCATAAAGCTTTCTGAGAAGCCTAGTTTACCTCTTATTTGGACTTCAATTCCACAAGCCCCGTTTTCAAAAATCTGTCCAGCACTAGACCTCCCCGTTTGGATATTAAAAATGAAATTATTCTGTAACTGCAGTACAAGATTGCTGCAATTTTGAGTGAGACTAAATGCAGTTTGAGCACCTGGATGTGCAAGCTCTTGCACTCTTTAGATGACTGTTACTTGAAATCAGAAGTGAGAAGGAAGAAGACAAATGCAAGTGGAGGAAGAGAGATATCTCCAGGAAAGATAAGAGAGAAAAGTAACTTAAATCAGAAATGAGAGGAAAGAAGGATATGCGATGGGCTGGAAATTGTGATCGAGTTAAGGTAGGCAAGGAAAAAAAGGCCAGAAAGCAAGAAACTGGGGAAAGAAAAGGAGAAACAGATTCAACAAGAAACCAACATGGTGATAATACGAGGTTGACAGGGAAAAGAAATTGCAGCAGAACATGGAGATTAGTCAACTACTGGAGTCAGAAAGACTGAAACCGGAAAATGAGGGGAAGTGACTACAGGTAGATAAAAGACATCAGGGTTGGGGGGAGAACAGGTGAGTTGGAGAAGGAAAAAAAAAAAATGGTGGTGCTAGGGCAATTAGAGGGAAATTTAAAAGTTTCAGAGATGTCCTTTGCATGAGGCTACTACAGGGGAAAGCAATGTGATTAAAACCTAAAAAAGACAGCCAGGAAGCCTAATTTACATCACAGCTCAAATGAAGTAAGAGTACTTGAGAATACAAAAACCTGGCCAAATAACAAACAAATGACTAGTACAATAATGAAGCAATTAACAAAGCTCTAAGCAAAACACCTTCAGCACTGTAGGGAAAAATATGCAGATTGGGAAACACAAAACCAGTACCACTTTGAAAGATTATTATAATATAGGAAAAAATGTGCCCATTCATGAACTAGAGCATGTAATTAAAGATACAGAGAAAACACAAGAACACCATGATATGGCCTGTTTGGACACAGCCTGCCAGACCTACTCAATCCCACAAAGAACTCCTTGAGTATCGCGCTGTCTAATGCTTCCTACTTGCCACACTGCCTGGTTACATATCTGAGTTAAGACATCAAGGCTTGAATCCAATTTAGAACATTGATCCATGATTGGTAGGAGCAGACTCTGCATAACCAATATTAACAGTAATTATTAATCAGAGTAATTACCGACTAGACACAGGAGGCAGCATCTTCTCCCCAGTTCTGGAAGTGAGAAGAGTTGATCATGACACCTACAGAACAAAAGACTGCCACCAGGAGAGACAGATCTTAGAATGAAGAGGAAACTAGTAATAAAATCTGTTTGGCAAACATACGAGGACAATAAGGAGAGTGGGGCATGGAGAAGTCCAAAAGAAAATAGATTGACACAGTAGAACAGAGCAGAATCCCCTTTGAAAGAAAACCCTAAAGCTTTAAGCTATGCAATTCCTGCCGTCAGGAAGCACAGGCAAAGCACAGAGAAATCAGGCCATCCCATCTTCTGCAAGCTCCTGAAGTGGATGACAACCTACTGTTGCTTTTGTTTAGACTGTCAGCTAGTCTGGCAGAAGCATGTTATATACTTGAAGGTGCAGCTCTGTGATGATTCAGTCAACACAGTCTGACCTCTTTTTCCCATTTGTTCTTTAAAAAGTCTAAAGAATTATACATCAATGTATATGCTCAAGAAACATTAAGGTTGCCATGTCAAGCACTAAAAATAAAGAGTCCCAGAATTCAGATTGGTTGTGCAAACAATGCACCCCACTGGGAACATATTTATGCATACACGTTAAAAAAAAATTAAAAAATCACTGTACAGTTCAACATGGCATTTTCTATCACCTAGTACTAGGGATGCACTAGCTCTGGAATCAAAGGAGAGATGAGTACTGAAGGAAATTTATCTGTAAAGAATCAGACTCAGTAACATTAAAAAAAAAAAAAAGCACTGAACAAGACAGGCAATTACAACAGGAAGGGAAAACATGGCATCCTACTCAAGACAGCTGCAGCTGCTCTGTGGAAGCAGATTCTGCCCCATCACCGAGTTCCACAAAGGCGGTGGGCAAAAATCACTTAACAGTACTCCTCAGCACGACACTAATTCTGGCTGCTGATGCCTACTTAGCTTGAAATGTCAATGGCAGTGTTATTGTGAATGTACAAAATGCTATGTAATTGTAAGCACTCAAAAAATCTAGACTTCTCAAATCAGTGTCCTAAATGTGGAGGTTATTTTTACCCAAATCTCTGTCTCAGCTGTCCTCTTGTAAACTGAGGGCTCTCCTCCCCTGTTGTCCAGTTCTGTATAAAGACTATTTGTGAGAAAAATTTTAAGAGGTATTTGCTAATCCTGTGTTCAAAATCAGTCTTGAGTATCCAGTTATAAAACAGGCCAAGGTCAAACACTGAACAACAACAATAAGAAACAAACCTGAGTATCAGCTCATTGAGAAAGCACTATCTACACAGGTTTTCATGAATTTACCAAATGTATTTTAAAAAAAGTTTCATTTTATCCATTGCAGTTATAAAACATCAGGGATAGCAGCACAGTAACAAAAAACAAACAAACAAAACAAAACCCCCAAAAAAACCCCCAAACCTCAAAGTGAAAGACAAAAATATTTGGGAATTGAAAGTGCTACAGCCTGAAATGAAGACTCAGAGGGCCTGAGGAAGTCTGAAAGCACACCAGACAACACCAATATGGAAGGCCAGAGGCAAGAGATGGTCTCCCTACTTTATTAATGGCAAACTGGAATGGGTCTTACACTGACACGATGAAGTAATTTCTTCTACTCATTGATTTCATAGAGAAAGTAACCCGAAGAAAGGCAGCTCTAACGCCTTTTAGCTGGCAGGTTGCACCCACCACTGAAAGCTACTCTGGAAATTCAGTATATTTTTGTGCTGGTGTGCTGTGGGTTTCCAGCCCTAGCGCTAGCATGTCTACTGCTAAGCTCAAGACAGCAGGGAAATGACATTCATAAAGATTTTACAGAGAGTTAGAAAGTTCTGTAGGGACAGTCCTCACTGTGCCCAAGGAAACAGCTACTCCTGACTCTGAGGTGACTCTCCACTAGAATGTGCCCAAGCCATATTTAAACAGGTTTGCAAGAAAAATACCCAAATAGACCAATCGACCCCAGTTAAATATGTCTTTAGTATATGTCTTTAATAAATCCCTGGAAGAAGTGTCAAAAGAAATCTTGTTAGATGACAAATAAGGAAAAAGGAAGTTATTAAGACATATACTCACCTGGCAAAAATACCAGCACACTTCCACGTTCTGATGCAACACTCCATTTTTTTTTCTCCCTAACAAGAAAATGCATTTTCATTAGTTTTACAACCTCAGTATTACTTAAACTTCCTGAAGAAATGGAATTCAAAACACTATTTGCAACTACGCCTTCTGAAAAAACACGGTATAGAAACACTGGAACTAGACCATTAGGTTTAGTTTTGTCTTCAAAATTATTTCAAAACATAAACATTCTTATTTAGCAATGAAATAAATCAAAATTAGGTTACCAAAGATCTTAAAATGAAAAGGTAGTATAGCACTGCAGAATTCTATGCAAACTTATTTAGTAATTTTTCAAGTATACGTAATACTCTTGTATACTAGAAATATCACTAGACACCTTTAACAAAAGCCTAGCAGGTAAAAAAAGCTAACAGTTATCAAGAATTACAGGTCACGACATTAATCAAAGATGTCTCCCTCTAAGTTTATCCGTTACAAGTCAAGAAGTTAAAATCACCTTAATGTAACATAGAACTCATATTTTTTGTTGTAATCATTCCTGATGTAAATTTTTTTCAGTTATCTTGAGAGTCTCTACTCTCAAACTATATAATGAATGGAAAGTATAGTTTTTAATGGAAGACACATCACAATGGATGTTCGTAATAGCCCTTTTGGTATTTGAAAGCTGTAATGCTAATGCCTTCATGTTACCTTATAAAAGGTAGCTTATTAGTAAAAGGTAGTATAATTGAAAAGATCAAAAGAAATCATCAAGAATAAAAGCTCAGAAGTCACTATATATTGTAAAAAAAGTTGGTGCTAAATTTATTGTATTTATGTACCTCCATCAACACTTGTACTTCAGTGGCTCACTTGGTAACTGCTCAGGTGAGCTTAAGTAATGCTTTCTTAAAATTTCAGAGTTTACATAATACTAAGTTTGAAAAAAAAAAAAATTAAGCTTACAAAACAAAATTATTTCTTCAGCATACATTTATAAATTATTAGTATATATGGGAAGAAAAAACATTCCTAAAGTAAATACATACTCAGTGTTAGACCAAAGTTGTAGAAGCAACTTTACTATATTTTCAGATACTAAGCATCAATTTACAAAATGCAGAGAGTAACACAAATTATTATTTACTTATGTCAAAAGACAGTAAGGCATTAGTTAAACAGCCAGTGAAAATTAATGCCTAGTTTGTATTCTTTTTTCATGGCTTAATGTATGTTTTAGTTTACAACAGAAAATCATAGTTCTATTTTTATTCTTCATATAAATAATACTCAGCTCTGGTCTGCAGCAAAGAATCTAGTTTCCATATGACATGCTTGGCTTGAATGGTCACTTACACTGCAGGGCATGAAGCGTATTTCAAGAACACAGGGCACTCAGTAAGACCTACAAGCAGCCTTAGTATGACTAACCTGAGTAGAAATCACACAAATATATAAAATAAAAGCAGAGATGCATAGAAAATTGTTACCACTAACAACTTTAATACATGGTCTGCTGCTGTTCCTTAATTAGTGTCTCATTTCCTCAAAGAACCACTGATTCCAGATCTTGAATTGTACCTTACCTATTACTCTTCATCTCCAACTCATCAAATGACTGAATCAAAGACACTGCTACTTCATACATCTCCCTTACTATCACTGGTTCCTCAATTCTTTGAGAAGGAAGCTGTGTGGAGAATAAAGTATTGAGGTTAACACAGTATAACAGGCTAAAAAACTGTATGTCACATACATGCGTTGAGTTGTCAAGTGCTTTTTGATTAAAACTGATCCAGCACAGCCATACAAAGAAGAAGAATCACAGAATCATAGAAGTAACTTATTACTGGAGCATTCACTACCTTCTAAACAGACATTTTCCTTCAAGCATCCTACCTTCCTATTGCTAAAGAAATACTTCCGATATTTACCTACTTAAGATAAGCACTAGCCCACACTCCATCCCCTAACGTTTGCAGGACGTACTCATTATCCAGAAGTGTTAAGAACATGAGACTAACCACAACCCACGGGAACAGGACGACAAGAAGGAGAGGAATTTGTATAAGTCAAGTACAATCCTTCTCAGAGGTGCTATAATGCAGGTCTCTACCTGATTGCCAAATAAATAAATCATGTACCTCTTTCTCATTTAAATTATCTCTGCATTTAATGGATCTTGTGTTTTAGGTCATACCCACCAAAGAACCATGGTTCTGTTGTACACAATATAACTGTAGTAAGTCATATCTACACCATTTTCTAGTACTCTGTCACAAACTCAGGGCTTTAATATTTGAGAACTTAAACCATCAAGTCTTCAGAGCAAAGACAATGACTTAATCAAGTTTAATTTTTAAAAAGAAAATGCTCAATGAACCATACATGCTCTGGGAATGGTCTATAGTATTCCACATTTCCCCTTGTAGGGAAAATGGCTTTTGATCATTGCTCACCTTTCACTCTCAGGGTTTCTCCTCATTCTAGGGGAAACTCCTTACTGGACTAACGGCTATCTCTAACTTCTCTAGAACCATCTTACAGTGTACTCTGCCCTCCACATACTTCACACGATTAGAAATCCTACAGTCAAATTGCACACTGCTCTCCTTCATTTCATGCCTTTGAAGTTCTTTCCTCTTCCCTCCCTCCACCCTCAAGTGAAATATTTTATTTACTTTTATGCTGAAATCTAACAGTTTAAGTTGTCCAAGATTTTCCCAAGAAAAAAAACAGGTTCAAGTTATCAGCCTCTACATTCTTTCTCTGCAGGTTGTGTGGGCATGCTTTAAGAAATCACTTGTTTTCACAGTAAAACACCACTATTTTCACATTTATGCTCAACCAAGCATTTCTCCTGGCCTATCAGTTGCCTTCACCTGCTGCTTGACACACTACAATAGTATTTTAGCATTCAAATATATCTTTATTTAGGCTTGGACTTCTTGTTTTTACTTTTAAGAAATGGTACTATAATTAAAGTGGCAGTGAAAACAGAGCATTTGTGCTTTAAGCATAATACTCTAAGAACTGGACTGCATGGTAACAGTAAAAATGCAGTAGTCAGTAGTAATTGGTAAATTGGTGCAGATAAATACCAACATAAAATAAGATGCAGCTGTAGCCAGGGACATTTAACAATGATAGAAAGTGTAAGGAAAAAGCCTCTCCTGGAAAGAAATTCAAAAAGGAAGCTGAATGGCCAAGAGTAACACTTGAATGTTTCTACACACAAACCTAAGATATTCCAGTTTCCCTGCAAAAGAAGCAGAAGGTATTTACCCGTTGTCCACGTTGCACAGGGTTTTGATTTTAATCAAATACAAAATTAGGATTACACATCTATTCCAATTCAGTTATTGTATAAGCAAAAGAAGATTCTGCAAAGTTTTCAATGAGCAAATAAAACAATTGAAAGATATACTGATAAAGTTGGAATGCATCATATGTGTACTGATAAGACTGTAATTCATCTAATGTGTCCTTCAATTTCTGAAGTGAAATAAAATCCAGTAAGACAGTGTAAACCTATGCATCCAACTTTACAAATTTTGGATACAAGCAGATGGTGAATTGGTTGAAAACAAAGAGCCACTTAGACCAGCTACTTTGGTCATAAGAAAATAGCTATCTTGCAATGTAACGCTGCTGAATGAAAGGCAAACTTGACTCCAGGATGAATCAGGAAAGTGCGATGTGTTAGTGACACTGTACAGAACGGCCCCTCACTCTGAAGTGACTCAAGTCTTGTCAAAGTTTTCAGCCAGCGTACGTGTCAGCCTTCAAAGTAAAAGAGCTCTTGAAGCCAACAGGTACTCATTTTGTGATGTGGGGGAAACTGATGGGGACTGACAATACATCTGCAATTCTTGCCACATTTTAAGGTGATCAGCCAAAACTTGAACAGATGCAAATTATGACTACTTCAATGACCAGAAGAACGAAGAGACTATCTTGTAAAAGGAGAATAGCAAAGACTTACCCTATCTAACAAAGCAAAATGAACACCAGAAAGAGGTATTACTGCTACCTATAAACCTATCCAAGAGTAAATAAGAATGTGGGAAGGAAAT
>VZTL01060754.1:14102-43129 GCA_013400535.1 Scopus umbretta
GGGCGAAAGCCCGACCCTTGGCGGGAGCGGGGCCGGCCCGGGGCAGCGCGGCGGCGGGCTCAGCCGTCGGCCAGCGGCCGGCCCCGCAGTCGGGCTGAAGGAACAGTGCGCTCCCGGCGCTGATTGTGATAATTCCGGCATCGTGAATCACTTGCAGTGTTTTGCCAGGTGCCTGCAGTCGGCACTTCCCGGTGAACGCAATAAGTGTTAGTAAATAATGCAGCGTTTTTTCTGTGCTTGGCTCTTGGGTGAGGAGGCAGTTGTAAACTCTGCTCTGATGAACAGGAGAAGAAACCGCGCTTACCCTAACAGCACCCGTCTTTGCACGTGACCTTCCTCAATAATCGTATGAAAATGTATGTGGAAGCCTCGTTTCGCCTTCCTCGCTGTAGCGAGACGTAGGTGATGTCTCACTTTTATCGCTAAATATAGTTGAAACGCCAGAATTCCTCTGAACTAAAGGTACATAAGAGAGAGGATGAGAGAGTTCTAAAAAGAGCTTCTAAAAAAGCCCCGGTCATTCAGCGAATTCTCTCCATCCTACCCGCTAACTCGTGCGTTCTGTGGGACTCTCGGAGTAGGGGCTGGGGATGAAGGTTGCGTGGCCATAAACCACGCTAAAGCCCCACACAGCAGCGGTAATCCCGTTCCTTCTGGCTACATGCCCTCATCCTAACGCAGTCCCCTGGCTTTGGCCAAATGCCCCTTGTTTCTTGCTGTGCTGGGTGCTCAGTCCTCCGAGTTCGGTGAGGTGGGCTGTGACTCCGTCGTTGTTGTCCCACGTAGACACAGGCGCAGCGGTTCCTCCTCGGGCACGAACACAGCGTTCCCCGCAAATCAGAGGTCGCGGCCCAGCTGCGGTGCAGCGCGAGGCCGAGTAGTGCCTACCAGGCAGTTACACTTACTTAGCAACGTTTCTCAACAGTTTGTAATAAAACGTGACGTGAAGCCCACACCAACAACAAAAGGGCAAAAAAGCACATGCGGCTCTGCGCGTGTGGTCTGCGTGGCGTCGATGGGCGCAGACCAGGGCCGGCTGTCCGTCCTTCTGGCGCCTGCTTCACTGAGCTGTCCTTACAAGGCATTTCGAAACAGGCAGCTCCGTGCAAGGCAGACCCTAACCCACAACTGTTTTACACCTAGGAAGAGGCGATTGCTGAAGGCATTTCTGCGTATTGGTCGGAAGAACACTGTCATGTTCCTGTCCTCCTTGCTTCCCATTAAATTAAAATACAGATTATTACTTGGAAAAAAACCATACCAAAAGACGTTTGAATGTTACCGGGAGACGTAATGACCTACGCGATGGTCTGTCCTGGGCCAGAGCGATCGGCTGCGCTAGCATCGGCCGTTCCCGGAAGGAAAGCAAACGGCATCTCGGGGGGGATGACCCGTCCTGCTTTTCCAAGTGGTGTCTGAGGGTAAGCTACAATGGATCCAGCAGCTCAGCCGCAACCAGCTTTGAGATACGCAGCCAGCTGTTGAATTTAGTGAGAACTGTTATCTCATTTGAAAAAAAAAAAAAGGTGGAAGGAGTAGGTGGCTTATTTAGCGGATACTGGAGGGGAGCTGGTACCCTTGAGAAGGGCACAGCCCCTTCAAAACCAACACAGTTACGTCGCGAAAATGAAGCGCCAAAGACAGAGCGAGATGGGCTCTGGCCGTGCGGCACGCGCGCTGCTCGGCCAGGAACGCAAACGTGTCGGCGTATCGGGAGGCATTGCTGCTACCCTTGACTCAGATCAAGGTCTCAGTCCTGAAATTGTTTGTTACTCCAAGCACACGAAGAGGCCCCGCAGGAACCATTCACACGTGAAAAGAGCTAGGACCGGAGCCAAAGGTTTGCATACTGTGAAGGTCAAGCTTACTTCCTTTCTAAAACTTGCACTTTACGGAAAAAACTCCCCGAAACACGGTTTCCATGCCGCACCTTCAGCCGGTCCTTCAGGACGCTGCACGCACTGCGGCCGATTCCGAGCGATCCGGGACTTTGGTGCTGGTTGGCTGGCAGGCAGGCCGCTGCCTTGCGCAGCGCGGGCTGCCCCTGCCTCTCCCCATTGCAGCGATCGCGCCTCCGCCTCCCACAGGCGCTGATTTTTTGTAAACTTCTCGAAATGTAAGGAGAAAAGTCTCGTAGATATTACACAACTACTGCCTCTACAGTTGTTGTGGAATAACCTGTTAATAAAATAAAAATGCACTGCCTGTAGGACAAATTCTCAGCATTTTTGCAAAGGTCACGTAGAATGTATTGCCTGAGTAGCCTTACTTTGGTCACCCAGAGAAGTCACGGAGAGGCCACTGTAGATGACGGTCTCCGAGACAGACTGTGATTCACTTTTATGTCTCTGTGCAAGAAAACAGGAGGCAGAAGCCTTCCCTTCCCGGCGGGGAAGGGGCGACATGCGGAGGCTGGTGCAGGGAACAGAAAGGAGCTCCTTTCACCAGGCTGGCAGGGGAGGTTGGAGGTCTGTCTCTGCTGAAGGCCTCACGTAGTCCTGCTTTGTTTCTTTTTTCCTGTCAGAGCAACAGAAAAACTCAGAAAACAAATTGCAACTACACTGTACCACATCTTTCCCTAGGATTTCGCCTCAGTCCCAAACAAGACTGTTATTCTCCGTAGACTCAGGCAAACAATATTTCCCTTCCTTTTCCCTCATCCCCGTTTACTGGAAATGTAAAACAAATCCCACGTGCGATCTTTGAGCACTAGCACTCTTTTCACTCCTGCTCCGCGATGATGGGAATTCCCAAGTTGCACCTTTTCTAGGAGCGCCGTTTATCGAGGTTGCACCGTGCTTCCTAAATGCCGGCTGATACTGTCCCCGGACTTCACAACCAACACAGCCGGTGGGTCTCTCAGAGTCCCGCCTCTTGCAGTGAGCTGTCATTGACGACGGCTGACGGGTTTTTCTAAAGTACTTGTAGAAATACTACTGTTTTGCCAAGAAACTGGCCTAGCTTCAGGTGAAATCCCGTTAGGTCAACTACAGCATTAATTAGAAAGGGCAGACATCACAGGAAACTACAGCCAGACAGCTAGATGAACGATTGTCGCCTGAGTACGCGGCAGCTATTCCTTTCGTTCCAAGACGGGGGACACTACACATCTCCGGGTAATACGTAGGAAGTTTAGACTCCATTATTTTCAGAAGGGTTGCATTCCTAAGTGCACACCTGTTTGAGGGAGAGCCAGGCAGCAGCGCTGTCGATCGTCCCGCAGGGCCGATGCCGGAAGGACGACCCGACGGAGCCTTGGAAGTCGGGTGCCTAACAGCGGGAGGCAGGAGGTGCCAATTCCCCTACCGCCTCGGCTGCCAAGCGGCAATGCTCTTCGAATGTCACGCGTTCCGTGTACCACACGCGGCCTTCATCCGGCCCGCTGGGGAGCTCCCGCAGGCGTACCCGAAGGGCACGGCTTCGGCCCGGGCGCAGGCCGAGCCGTCGGGAGGACGCGGCCGGAGGCTGGCGCCCGCGCAGGGGCGCGCGGACCCAGGTCCCCCCCTGCGTGCAGGAGTGGGAGCCGCGCCACCCGTGACCAGGCGGGTGGCGTCTTCAGGCGACCGCAGCCAGACCAGAACCAGGCGGAGTCTGCAACCCAGGAATTAGTGGAAGACCTTCTGTGTCACAAACATTCGTCCTCTGTCCCTGAGACCAGGAAATGACGTGAGTAATTAAAATCTGCGGAAACTGTTCAGAAACTGTTAGTAATTTTGTAAACTTAGCAAGTGTTGCACTGTGCTGTTCTCTGCAGCTTTAACAGTGTGTGGGGATTTATGTCTTGCAAAATAGAAACAAACGAAGAAAGCTGAAATATATTGTGTCTTTTGCTGTACTTTACAGCACAGCTTGTGTTTAAGAAGCAGTCTAGACACGCAAAAATGCTAGAATAAACAATATTTTTTTTCATTATTTCAAATTAGCTTGTACTGGAAAGCTATAAATTTCAGAATGATGAACACTAACAGGATTGCATATCTGTTCAAATATTCAAAACAAAAGACACTAAAAGGCTATTCTGTTACCTGCCATTATAAATACAAATTTCCTTCCGAGTAAATGCAATTACAAGTGATTTCCTATAAAAGAAAAGAAAATATTTCCATAAACCTTCAGGATATTTCACTTAGTATTATGAAAAGTCGCATTCCTTCTCCCCCTCCCACCCCCCTCCTTATTTTAGTGGCTCGTTTAACCCCCTTTAACGTCTAAACATCATTAGGTACTATTTAATATCCGTTATAGGGCTTCCAGTATTGGTTGGTCTTAAATATTTTTTCTCTATTCTCCTTCCAGCTGAACTGTGCGTGCAATTAAAGAATAATCATCTAGAGTCATGACCGAGATTTTGAATTTATGACCATGAGTATAGAGAGGAGCTGTTGATTCTGGAGAAGAATGATGGAAGCGGTCATGCCAAGGGAAGGCATTCTTCTCCCCGTGGCTATGGAGGGTAGGAAGAAAGCAGGTAGACACCTACCCTGACAACTATTCCTCCGGCTTACGGACAGAGACACGGTGCCGTGGCACAACCTCCCCGCATCACGAGACACAGCTTTAAGGACGCTACTGAGACAAGCTTTGCACACAAACGGAAGATTTCAGTTGACCTTTTGAGGAAGTGCCCTTGATTCAGCTGTACACCGCATCGATTATAAACCAGCAGATAATTATCCTTAGGTGGCAACAAAGATGTTGAAGAAAAGCCCCCACCGTCCTCGCAGGAGTCGTGCAAGATTGTAAATGCGCAGTTTGCAAGAGTATTGCAAACCGTTCCTGTCTGACAAGCCATACGCCTAGCGCGGCCCCTTCCCTGGCTCCTTCTAGAGCTCACGATGCCCTTTTGCAGCCCCCGTAGCTGGAGAACGACAGGAGCGCAGTAAATCAGATACTAGTCTGCATCTTGGAAGACCCATCTTTCTTTTCCAGCAGGGTGCTCTCTTCAATCTGGCTTTTCGCAAGTCATCTCACTTCTGTGCCTCTCAGATCCCTCATAAATACGAAAAGTAAAACTTAAATAATAGAAGCATCAGAAAGAGTGCTCAAATTACGTTTGAATAAAAAGATATACATAGTTTGATACATTGTTTGACGTTTTCATGTTCAAAATGTAATTGATTTCACGAGTCTTTTACATGCCGAGATTTACTTGTATTGTCTTGCCGAGAGAACAAAGACCCGTTAAAGTAGAGTACTTTTAAATCTTCACCAGACCTAGATTTCTTAAGCTATTAAGTATATTGTATTTTGCAAAAGGGAAAAAAACATTGCTCATTAGTAATGGGATTCTTTTAGGCATCCCTTTTGGCATCACTTTAATACTAATGGCATTGGTGGCCATATAATACTGAAGAGAGTTCCCTTCCAAAAATTCAATTTCTAAAGTTTCTTTGACGTGCGTGTATTCAGGAGGCTCGAGACCCCACCTAAATCAAACTGGGTCTGCATTTCGCTCGGCGCGCATTGCCCTGTGGCGTTGTTGGCTTGGGTTTTTCTATTTTGCCGGCTGACGTTAGCATGGATGGAACACCAAGCATTACGAGAGTACACTCATCGGGGAAAGGAGTCAAAGGACGTGTCAACAACACCGCAGCGTGTCTGCAAACTTTGCACACCGCAGTTTCTAGCTGAGGTTTTGCAGGAGTACGTCCTTCTACCCAGTAGGCTGTGATGGTACCGAAAACTTCCCAACAACCAAAACCAGCCAACTGGGTTTTTTAAGTGGTGCGATAGGAACTGCTATAAAGTTTCCATAGGTTGGACTCACTAGTCTTATTGCAGAGTAAGGGTAAACGTGGGAAACAAAGTACATGGCACCTTTTGCAATCAGGAAGTACAGCAGCTGTATTGTTTTTCAAAAGACACGTGCTGCATTAGGTGACTAAGCTCCCAGCAGATTCAGCAAGGCACGTCCAGACCACACCAAAGCGAAGTTATTATTTGGCAATCATTATCACCAAAGAAGTCCAGTGACACCAGCAATGTAAGATCAGCATAACGGAATCGGCCTACTTCCAAAGTAATATCCAGAGGAATTAAAAAAAGGAGACTCTTCCAATAAGCAGACGTGCTTAGAATCTTCCAGTGGTCGGGCAAAGTCTGTCAATGAGGTAGCGATTCGCTGAAGCCTCGTTGAAAAAAGATTGCTGAAGCTCCGATTCCTTCGAGTAGAAGAGAGGTGTGCCAAGCAGGCTGCTTTCCTTTCTGACGCATGACTTGCAGGGAATGGCGTGCCCTGGCTTTTCATGCTCTGTAATCCAAGTATCAAAAATGCAGTATCAGTTTTTATAATGGGACCTGGGAAAGAGACAGAGGAACTTGTGTCCATAGTCTCAAAATCCTTTGCACCTCGCTTTGGAGCATTTACTCCCTCGTGTGCGAGAGAATGGAGGACTTGCTTTGCCAAACAGAGTTTCTGACAGAACACTAACCTGGACCCAGTCAAAAACTTTATTCATTCAGTGTAAGTAATTACGAGATAGGACTTTCCAAGTAACCATCCGCTGCGGGGTCAAAATAGTAATGGAGAATGGGTGTGAATGCTTCGAGCCGTGTAATGCTACCATGGGCTTAGTAATTCCCATTCCAAAGGTTGCCGCATTTCAGTGGTGAGTGAAGCTGTTCATTTAAAAATGCCTGGGATCGTTGTGGAAGAGAGAGTTCTGCAGAAATGCATGCCACTGGGATATGGATTCCTTTCCTTCAATTTATACAACAGATTATTTATTATTACATTTTTCGCAGGCTTCCGTAACATACTAGGCTTCCCTTTCAGCGGGAACGTGAAGTGCTTTATTGGCAGGAAGACTAAGGATTGGGTACAGACTGACGTGTCAGTCTTACCTGGGGTTTGGGTTGCCATCGCAGGGCATTATGTGTGCTCGTTGCAGTTTTGGCTCCTAGGTGCTGACGCTAAATCTGCTTGCTGAAAAAGAGGCTTTGCCAATCAAAATCTGGAATTGCACTTCGGGGTTTTTTTCATCAAAACTACATCTGTTGTTAGTGCTTTGCTAGTGCTACCCACAAACATTAAACCATGAGATCCTGCGTGCAGAAAATCCCACTCCAACCCCCAAATCACTTTTCAACAGTAACTTCCTCTCATTTCTAGGATATTGTTATGATTAATGAACAAATGGATTCTTCCTCTTTTTTAATACCAAGAAAACTGGGATATCATTTGCTATGGATAGATGTTCTGAGCTCTCTCTGAGAGTTTGTGGCAAACTGGATGTAGGGCCTTGTTTATAAAGAACTGGCTGGTGGCATTTCCAAACCTGGCCACAAATATGACGTAGAATTATGGCAAGGAAAAATGCTGGTGTTTCTTTGTAGCAAAGGTTATCTATATGTGGAACAAATGTACTATTTCCAGTTAATAAAACTCATACTGTTAAAATGCTTGTGAAAACTGAACGCATGCTTGTAAAAGTTTCCTGAGATAGTGTAAGGACACCAGCAACTGATGGCGATGGTTAGCGAGTATTTGAACTGGAGAGAAGACTCTAGAAGATTAATGTAAGCGAGAATGCAAACGACAGTTACACACGATGAAGTGGTCGTACGTTGATCATCTTGTGCCATTCTGTCTTGCTGCATCACAGACTGATGCAAACAGTGATAGCAGTAAGTGCATTAGAGTCATTTTTGTGTCAGAGTTTCCCAATTAGCCCAAGCAGAGTGCTCAGCATTTTTTCAAAATTAAGTGCCTTCAACAATATCAAGCTAGGAATGCACCAGTAATACTCATTTCTACCACAGAAGCTTTTATTTCTATTGGCTTACCAGGGTTCTCCACTAAATAGGAGGAGGAAAGGCTCCTCTCATCAGAAAACACTTCTTTGCTGCAGAACATCGATTTCCCAGAGCAGTGTATGTTCTACAGTACTTTATCCCGCTGCTTATAAAACCTGTTTAATTTATTGAGAATTCATTTGCCATTATGACAAGCTTTTTTTTCAGACGTGGAGAATTTATCTAGAGACGAAGTCGGGGGGATTTTGTATGGCTGGCATCTGTAGTCGGCTGCATTTCCCATAGCAGAATCACTAGAGGGAGTCACAGGCAACGTTACTCCTCCACGATCTCCAATAGCTTTGCAACTGAAAAATTAGAAAACGTTTTTTGATAATATTTGGCAGGAAAAATACACATAATTTTCATCACTATAATTTAATTTCACTGCCTAGTTACTGATTATTTATGAAACTGTTTCAACCTCACAAGTCACCTATCGCAAATCATCATCTTGCCTAACAACCACAAGAAACCAGCAAAGTAAACATCCCACGAAAGGCTTTACATTAACGTATTTCTCAATATTAAAAAGCACAGACGCAATGCTGATAATATACTGACAGGAATTTTAGTCCAAACAGGAAAAGAGAAATAAGGTATAACCAAAATCAGTTAAAAATGCATTGATCAATCAGTTTTAGTAAGACTTACGCAGCTTTGTCTAGATCGGCTCAGCCTAGGCCTCCTTTGCTTTTGGGTTTCAAATGCAGATTTCAGTGCGGTAGAAGAACGTGAGTTTTTATTCAGCTCTTATAGAGCATTATTGTTGTTGCTGAAGGAAGAAAATGCTTGTTGGGGGGAAAAAAAAAAGGAGTATTTGCTATCCTAGACCATTTCCACATTGAAACCAAGTTGTTAGCTCACGTAATTTCTCAAAACTGAAGAATTTCAGGGGAAAAACCAAACCGGATTAAAAACTGTTCTTATCCTTCCTCCTAGTAATCTTGAAATACAATGAAATAATATGCAGAACTATACAGTGACAGTTTGCAGGTAAGGCATTTGATTTATACTAAGACAACGGATGACAAACTATTGGTTTTCTTAACACATGGTTATTCTTTTTCATAACTAGTAGCTACCAATATAGCCTAAAGGTCTTACACTTCCATTCATCCAGTGAAACTAGTGTGTACTCCGTTCCAGAGTCTCATCATAAATACGATCTAAAGAAACAAACAACTTTGTACTTACAGCACTTAAGAGCGAAGCACAGCTTGCTTGCAAAAGATGGCTACGTATGCCTACCGTTTGAAAAGAACACAAGACAAAAAACATACAGGTGACATTTTCTTGAGTGGCTTAGATATACAGTTTAAAAATATGTGGAATTAGCTGTATCGCTATGGCATTTATGGCCGTGGTTTCTTTTTTACAGACATAATCATGGCAATAAGAGTGCTAGCAGGTGATCCGGTGCAAAGAGGATTTATGTGAGTAAGATTTCACCCTCCTGAACTCTTATAACTATTTTTAAACTGATATTAATAAAGGAATTTTTGGTTTTCTCACTTTATCAGTATAAATTGCAAAACTTGAGTGGGGAAGCACCCTAAATTTCATGAGCTCTCTCTGCAAATTAACTAAAAAATGAAAACAGGACTACAGAGGGCCAGGATAAATCATCACTGATGTTCAAAATTGTTTGACAAAGAAATGAGAAATCAAGTGACTGACAAAAAAAAAAAGTAATGCCATATATGATACAAGCCCAATAAATCTTTATGCATTTGAAGTATATATTCCTAGAGAACACGCTTCTGCAAACGTTTTGCTCGTAAATTGCATTACATGCTGCTAAGTTTTTGCTAATATTTTTAGCTGTGTTCACTGGAAACATTATTTAAACTCTTTAGGTATTCTTGAAGAAATAGATTTAGGAACGAATCAGTTTTGAAGACTACATCTTTCAGGTTATTATCACAAATGATGTCACTAACATCTCTGAACATTTTGATCTGTCTTTTACAAAGTAAACTCATGAACCGAAATAGTCCTTAGTGTTACAAGGTGAAGTTTGATTAATCTAAGTACCCCAGAATATTTATAATTTTAGTTCTGTTTATGTATGATATTGGCTATCTATTAATGTTGGAACATAATTTGATCCAATCTGATCCAATAATATCTAAAAATATATAACCAATAATATATATACTGTAATGAATCGTAATTTGAGAGGAAGAATAATTTAGCTGGCTGAAAAGGCAGAAGCGGGACTCTGTTTCCAGCCCAACAATGGATCTTGGGCACAACCTTGAGAAATTGCCTCCACTTCAGTTCCAGATTTTATCTTTGTGAATAAAAGTTTAAAATAATCCATAAATATTTATCATCGTCTCTGTTGTTATTGTCATCACCATTATCAGTAACTTCAAATAGAGAACTCAAGAGGACAACCTCTGTCTACTCCAGGTAGCTGAGATTTGTATTACTGTAATTATTCAGAGAACCCATATTTAAGTGACTTAACTTTTGCTATCATAAACACATATTTGGAATTTTTTGGCAAGACTGAGTTTCGATACTCGTATCCTTTACATTAATTTTGCAGCAAAGACGGCTACTGGGAAAAAAAAAATAAAAATCGCTGCCATGGTTTTGATAGTTTTGCTTGTATGCTTTGAGTAAATGTAAAGGCAGGGTAAGGCAAACTAGAAGAAAGCTGCTCTTTCTTCATAACATTACCACAGAGTGACTTAAATTGCTGCAACTCCATCAAGAGGGAACCCAGGCTTGCTCACAGGTTATTGAAGCTTAACAAGATAATCCATCATCCGACCGAAGCAGCTGACCAAGTCAGCGCCCTCTGCCCACGGCAAGGGCCCGGCAAACGGCATTTGCTTAAACTCTGTAACGCCCTCCCGTCCTGCAGTCCGGGTGGTTCAGAACGCACGGGTAGCAGTTGCCATGGATAAGCTGATACTCTGCTTTCATGCATTACTGCTGTAGACACTTGTGTGCCTGCACCCAGTGTACTTCTGCTCATAAAATTCCCTGCACAGACAAGACCAGCTTTGGCTTTTATCATTATTTCAATCGCTTTAGTGGAGATCCAATTACACAGGTATAAAATGTTTCTGCTGGCATACCCTGGCATCCGTACAACAGCAGTTAAACAGGTAACTCTAGAATCAGGAGAGATGTGTGAATAACAACAGCTGATCAACAGCTACGCTGATAAAATTTAAATGAGATCAATCCTATGCTGATAATAGGAATGTCTGTTATGTGTCAGACTTAGTGGATGCAAGAGGAGAGTAAGACCAGAAGCTGATCTTGGTAAAACCTCCCTCAAGTTCTTGTGGGTTATCCTGTAACACAAGTCAGAGCTACTCAGGATTCTAGCTGTGCCGTGGGCACTCGTGTCCTAATCCACAAACCCACGGGCATGGCAGCAATAGATGCCAGACTGACGATTACCACTTGAGCATATGCATCGCGGCATTGTCTAACTATAACTACGTATCACCCTGTTTTTCAATTCCCGATGAGCTCTGCCCTGTTCCAGTATATGAAACGGAGAAATAGACTGTAGAGCTCTTTAGAGAATACTGTTTCCTCCTGACCACAGCCACGGGTCAGCATATAAAAAGGCAAAGGCAAAGTACTGCAGTCTTTCTCCACTTCTGCTTCTATTCATTTGCTTGCAACGCGTTGCCAATGAAGAGCAGAGGCTGTGATCTGTGTTAGACCTGAACTAAAAATGTCTTACATTGCTCTATGAAGGGAAAAAAAGCTCAATCTGTAACCTGTACTGCCGTGTAATTCAAGGCATACTCTAGCCATAGTTAAACAAAATGGTTTATGTGAATGGAAAATAAAGTATCCGTTGCTGTTGATATGTCTGCCAAATTTAAAACATGATATAAACTAAAGTCGACAGCATAAGCCACTCAAACAAGGCCTCAGGGATTCCAAAATGTGCCTTAATATTTATTTTTCATATTTGATTGCAGGTTATGCACAGGTAAGTGCAGTGCTACCCTGAGGGTTTTAAGTGTAACATAGTCAACCATGATAATACCTTCAGTATCTCGGAAGACAGTTCTCACAATGACTAATATGAAATGAAAGCAAAGCTGAGTGTTTTTCAGACTAGCGTTAAGTTTCCTCTAGAGTTATTCAGTAGATTTCTGAAATGTTTTCAGTATTTGCCTGCTAATAAGACAAACCCAAGTATTACCCCGTTTGTGACACCGCATGTTCCAGCACTCACAAACCCCTAACATTAACTTGCTTTTATAACCCTGTAACACATGAGAAATTGCTATCCTCCTGGCTATCCACGGCTTCCTGCGGTACTTTGGACTGGTCTTTACCAGTCATTTCCTCAAAAATGAAGCACTAACCACTGACTGACACATATACATGCAGAAGTGACAAAACCAAATTAGCCGGAATTAGTCTTCTTCAGGTGCTCGCATCCATTTTAACCTATCTCTTCGTGGTAAAACATGTAAGAGCTAGTCATACAAATACCATGTGCTTACAGACATTTTTCTTAGCCTTAACTATTTTTAAATAAAAATGCAATCTCGTAATACATTTCAAGATGTTTGTACGTATTACACAGACACGTGCAAAAACAGAGCTGTGCCTCGGAAGAAAACAGTCTTCAGATTAGACTCGCCAGCTCCAGCTGCTTCACGTTGTTCAACTGATACAAACAGATCTAGGTCTGGCTTAACAGTGAACAAATTTCAAGCAGCTTTATGCTGTTAGAATAGCACAGGACACCAACAAGTACTACCGAACTTAATTTTATCCCTGATAAAAGGAAAAAAAAAAAAAAGGTAAAGGGTAAAGTTAAGCCTAGCTTCTTACACAGTCTTTTGCTGTTATACTGTTATACAAGTTATACTTGCAGAATGGGATCAACAAAAATTATCAAGCTAAGTGAAGAAACGCAGAACGCAATGTGGTACCTTGAATTTCTGCCCCTCTTTGAGGCTTATTGTCACCATGAGGTTTTCCCTTGTTTTGGCATTTACAGCACTGAAACCTCTCTGGAAAGACACAGTCTGAGTAAGCGAGAAGGCGCATACAAGGAAGGAGGGATGATGTCCTCTTGCCCTTTTGCTGTGAGCAGCTCTGTCGTTAGAGCGTATTCACAGGAGACCAGGTTCTGTTCTTCCCCGCCTGCTGTTGGGTTAGGCTAGTCCCTTTTTGTGTGGAGTCGAAGCTTAGGAGATGATCTTCCATTGTCACTCTAACTTACAGTCTGGCTGCTACCAAAAAGGAGTTCCTTCTGCCTCATTTGTTTTAACACCCATGTTTGTAGGGGAAGCCAAGTTCTACTTAAAAATATGGGATAATCATAATTGTAATGATTGTGGTTATGATCTCTGCATTGTGCTTGTCTTCTTGGCTGTAAGGAGTCGCTTTATCACAATTCAGTGTTAAATTTTGGAGGCCCTATGTTGGGCCAATGGGGAGCAGTTCCGTTCCCCTTATCATCACCATAGCCTTGTCAATGGATTAATTATTAAAGCATACCAAATACAGATCTTAATCTATTGTAGTGTTTCAAGACCACTGTTGGATTCATTAGTTATGAAAGATCCAACATTTTACTCTTGGTTTTCTTGCTTTCTAAAAGCAGAATGCATGCATGCGTAAACCAAGAAGTAGTGTTGGAGGTTTCTGTGGATTATAAAGTTACTCACCTCAAGGGACTTTGGTGGCATTGCACTAAACTGAAAAAACAGAGCTAAAGTGGTTTGTTCTGTCACCAGGGGCCCTGAAATGTACTTACAACCTTTTTTGTAGTATAGTACTCACATTTTTAATTTATGTTGCACAAGAAAGTTAAAATCTTACTTCCTTCCCTTTTTCCTCTACTCCTTGCTTATTTGTCATCTTGGAGACCAACTACCCATGGTATTTTTTTCTATTTTCTTAAAACTATTTGCAAGAAGATATTTATATGCTTCATCTTCAGTTTGAGCCTACGTTGTTTTGTAAAACAGCAGCAGGGTTTAAATTGCACTCCTCTGCAAGTGAGGCTATTGAAGTGGTTATTCAGAGTTTACGACTTCTTTCTTCTCTTTGAATGTTGTTAATGAGAACTTTGGTCTCGTTGTTCCTTTGTCCATTATCTTGAAGAACGGTATAGTATTAGTTAGGCTCTTACAGAAGGGAAATGAGCTTCTTGCATTTCTTGTTTTACACTTTTTTCAAACCTCAAATTGTTCTGGCTTATCCTTTAATAATCTCCAACTTTAAAAATGCTTTCCTGTCTCAGCCCGCAATTTTGCTGCTAATGAGGAAGATGCCATTATCCTAACCCAGCTTGCTTCACCTTCATCTGGCAGATCATAGACTTATCTACCTAGACCAGTGCAGTAGAGTGCACAGATCCCTGAAGCAGTATGGCTTCATCAAAACAATTTGCAGCTGGGCAGATTAGCTCTGCCTTTCAAAGTGGGCTAATACGATTATATTCAGCCACACTAACATGATTATATTGCTTCTAGGCTTTACTCCTGTACTTCTGCACACTGCTGCCTCGTGACATGCAGACCTGCCTGCTTACTTGGTGACCGCTGCATTGCCTTCGTTTTCTAGGCGCTGAGAACTCCTGTACTACGTTCCACTGTCAAATTTCTAGTGACCATGTTTTGTGACAGTGAGAATGCTCTGCTACAGTACGAAGCCTTTCCTGTTCCCTCCTCCCTGCCATCATGGCTGAACCCAGCCTTGCGCTATTTCCCCTCTATGTTTTATTAAGGTTATTAAAGATGTTCTATTGCGCTATGAGAATGACAATGAAACCTAGCCTGCCAGAGAGCGGTGCTTCCAAATGTTTGCCAGAATAAAAGGGACAACTGCTAGCGAGTTGCAAACCTCAGTTTGAAGTAGTAAATAATGATTCTTATTTCATGTCCTAAGCAGTCGATCCCTATCATATGCTGACTGCATGCACCACTGACAAATTTCTGCAAATAAATCTCATAATAGGGCACCTTTCTATTCTGTACAAGCCCCTGTACCAACCTCAAAATGCATTACTGCACTGGCTATTTAAACACTGCAAAGTAAAAAGCATTTCACAGAATTAATTTCCTCTCTTTCATGAGAGATAATGCGTTAAGAGATTTGAAAACAGAGTGAGCTTCTTTTATAACGTGGTGGTCACTCGCTAGGCAGGCTTTCCACAGGGCACAGGAGCTGAAGTAAACAATCACAACAGAAGGAAGCTCTCTAGTGCCCTGCCAGGCTGATGTTTCTGGAAAAAGAGGAAAAAAAAACCTCAAACCCCACAACGAACATTTCATTGCATGTTGAAAAGAAAGTGTAAGCATTCTGTTTAGAAAGCTTTAAAGCATAATTGAAATTCAACATGCAGATTTCTGTATTATTACAATGCTGTGTGCACTAGATCATTTGCTGAGCAGCCAGCATTTTAAACACCACACTGCAAGAACTTTGTGCTGGTACAGTAACAATGTAGAAAAATTAGGATGACAGCACAAGTATGCTCAGCCCCATAAACATTCTTCAGCTGAAATGGGAACTACAGTGCAGTGCTAGCCTATGTATTATAAGAACGGAACATTTTTGCCTCCATGTGCAGATGGAGCACAGATCACTAGTATGCTGACAAGCTGAACTCAAAACAGAGAGGTAAGCTACATATGTACTGGCAGGTAAGCTCACTGATCTTTTTAACCCAATGAACATCTGATGTGATGTGAGATTCACTAAATCGTATATTGCAAATCAAGGTCAGAATGAAGGGTGACTTAGTATTTTGTAACATTCTCCCTGCTTCACTGACTGAAAGCAGCCGTGAATTCCAGGGGACGTTTTCCTATTTTAATCCGATTGCCATTTGAACATGTATTTGCCTGTAGAACTTGGTGTATCTAAACCCAGATCTGCAAGAAGTGGTAGGAAAAATAATTGAAAAAAGTAATTGTATACTTGTTCTTGCACTACCATGCTGCTGCTGCTGCTGCTGTACACAAAGGCCAGTGTCTCCGCGTGGAATTAAGGTACCATGTTCGCTGCTAAGAGGGCCAGGAGGTGAAACCGGCACTGTAATAGTCTAGGCTAGCCCTTCATTTTGCTGCCTGCAGTCACAGCAAAGAGTTGCACTGGTGTGAGACTGTGTGCGACTGGAGCCTCCTCTTTGCTTCGGGAGATGGATGACGCTGGCAGAGCAGTCCAAAGCCACAGTGCACAGGAGAATCTGGTTCATTGTGCAAAGCGCTAGCTGTGCCAAATCATAATATTAGCGAAACAATCAGACCACTAACCTAAAAAGGAATTCCTGGTTGTGAAACGTGTGTCTTAAATACACAGTACAGAAAAAAACATTTCTTGAGATTGTAAAGTAGTTTTAGTTTTGTTCTCAGAATAAGTCGTATTAAAGAAAAGTGTGTGAAAAAGAGTATTTACGCACATGGACGTGTATTTACACTCATTGAGGTTCTTACCATTCATGGCATACTGCAGGATTCGCCGTCACTAGGAGGACTCAATGAAATGCCTGTTCTCCGAATCAGTCTCCCATTTATCTACTAAATCTTTCTATTTCATCCAATCTAAAGAGCCATTTGTAAGTGGAAAATATAACCTATACGTTGGGAAGAGGAATACATCAGCTTTTTAATAAGGACGTGAAAGAAAATGTGATCTTGGATTATAGTTGCATTTGCCTATAACTGTAAATCATTAGCAAGGCAGAATGAGTGAAAATAAAAGATTCCCTGGCAACCCTCCCCCTCTTCAAATGCCTGCTCAAGCAGAAAAAAACAACCGCCCTGCATACATATTCCAATGAGCCACTGTGGGGCAGTAACAACAAAAACATTCCGAAGCAAAACAAGGGTCTTTGAACAGCCAGTTTGCCTTGCCTGAGCGAAGGATACAAAGCAGCAGTTCTTCGAAGAAAATCTGAACATTAGGATCTCCATTCTTATATTCTAAAATGTTATTGGGCTTTTTGGGAAACATTTTATAGACATGCTTAGCTTCAACTCCTTCCAGAGAAATGCTTGCAAACAGCTATTTTGAAGCTCTGTTACTCATTTTTAGAGCAGTGAATGGAGGTTGCACGCGAGATACACAAGACTGTTCAAGACACTATCTGGATTTTCCGTGTGTGCATAAACTATTCTACCTGAGAGCTGAGTAAATAAGTTCTTTTCAAGTGATTATTTTCTGTGCAGGAATTTTTACTTGTAAAGTATAGAAGCCTCTGAAGATTAGACACTTCTGTGCAGTCTCTGTTCCTCTCAGGGCAAAATCTTGAGTGAACAGAAGTTATTACCAAAAAAATATTCTGTATCTTAAGGGGAAAATAATATACTTTGTTCAGTTTTGGAGGTAACCTGGAACCAGAATTACTGAGCTGCTTTGGATCCAACGATTCTGATCTATAGGGTCAACAGATTAATAGTTTTGTCTTCCTTTCTTCTGCCCAACCATTCTGTAGTTTTAATAATATCAATGAAATATGGAGAAACTGACTGTTGTTGCTTTTTATGTAGTACCAAAAGGGAAAAAAATGCCTGTTTAAAGACCTCTAATTACAATCTGAATTTTGTATAAATACAGAACTTCCTGTAACATTCATTCCAAATAGATATTGCCTTTTAGTGCTGCAGAAATTTTTACCAGACGAGTAGTGTTTGCTGAAATATAGAATCCATAAAAAGTGGAAGTATCATACTTCAATTGAAGTGTTAGAAAAAGAGGATCAAGACATACAGAGAGCTGAATTACAGCCCTGGCTCTTCAGTTACTCTTTGAAGATCATTTCCATTTCCATTTTGATCTTAAATCTTACTCATAAGTAATTAACATTTGGGGATGTGTGACAGATGGTATGTACCACCTTGTCTTTTTGGGCAGTCTTTTCTTGTCTTGGCTTTTCCAGATATATTCCAGATCTAAAATAATTTGGGGGAAATATAAAAAAGAGAGATAAATGAACTTACTTTGGCTTGCAGACAGCAGTGTGAAAAAAAGCTGAAAGTTTCTTCTAATGTTTAAACAGTCTTCCAACTTTATTTGTACATATTTATTTATTTATATTTAAATACATTTACAGTATTTACTAGATCTGTAGGTTTTCAGATCTAGAATTCCACTCCATTTGTACAAAGATGAGGCTCTACATTTAATGCAAGTAACACCAGGAGCATTGTTCCATGTACATCACTTCAAATATCCCAGCTAATGAATCTTACAGCTGATCCTACTGATACTCCGGGATATGAAAGATGATGCTGCCATTTCATCTGCAAACTGGAGATCCCTTACTGCTGTTCCCTGGGTTTACAGCATTCCTGATTCTCGGGTTTAACTTTACCTCCACACTTTTCTTTGTTTTGCTTTCCTTTTTCATCAAATAGAAACATCATGAAAAAATATGAAAAAAAAAATATTTGGAAGTTTTATTAATTTAAAGGTATCTCAGGGACTGGGCAGCCAGCTGAATTTTCAACCCAAAGACCTGTAAGTGCTCATTACTAAGCCTGCAAGGTGACATTAAGCATCAACTTCAAATTTTAGAGCTTCCCATCAGTTCTTTAACAGAATTGCATTGAGATTCTTGTATTTAATGCCTGAAGTGGAAAATGTTCTGTAGAAGGCTAGATGCAACAATTTTGCCTGAAAGGAAAAAGGAAATCAACAACAACAAAGCTAGAAAGTTGATAATACCTATTCAGCCTTACCCACCCCGCAGAATCACGACAGTCATAAGACACTGTATTTAACCAGTTTCTTAACAGAAGAGTTAGATGGGTTGCATTAGCAGCATATTTATTTTGAGGTATATGGAAACAGTAACTACAGTCACATTTTTAACTAAGCTTCATGAGACATCTTGGCTGGGCTAGCATTAGAGATAACAGAGCACAAGGCATACCAAAAAAAAACTCCTCGGGATTTTCACATTCCAAGACCAGTTTAAAGAGCTGCCAGTTACAAAAAACAATCTTTCCGCCCATATGACACCTAAAAATTTGTCCACATAGTAGCACACATGGTTACATTGCAAAAAGGGAGACTCAAACTGTAAGCAGACACTTGGAGACGAGGCAATTAGTCAATCAGAAGCCCGTAAAATGAAAAATAGGAGACAATATTAGTAGACCCTACAGTAATTTGATTTACAAGTTGTTATTTTTAATAGCTCTTTGTATTAGCCCTTTGCTACACTCTGAGGAGGCCTTTTCTATGACAGGCAATTCTACAACACACCACAGCCGTTGCCAATCTATCAAAAATCATACTTTAGGGCCCAAAGTGTTAAAAAACTAAGAGAACACAACTTGGATTATTTTGATTTGAGATCTTGGGGTTCACTTTTTCAATCTTTTGTCTCCAAACATAAATGTACTTACTCAAAAACAAGCCTTCAAACACTCACATAACTAACTGCTTGGGAATTAAGGGGGAAAAGAAAGAAAATCAAGAAGAATACCCTCCTTAGAAAACCTAAACACAGTGTATCTCAATCTCAGTTGAGTCCCTACACCTCGCACTGCTGGTCCCTGGGCTGCAGGTCTCGCATGATAATTTGAGCCAACCAGCACCTTCAACTTCTGCACGCCTCTCCTCTCTTTCCTCACCTAGTTTTTAATTAGTATCCAGACTGTATATGCCCTGTTACCTTGCAGTTAAAGTGCTTTTCTTTCCTTTATTAGCATCAAAATCCAGCAACTCAAAAGTTTTACAATGCTCAACCAAAGTTACGTATCAGTGTCACACTTAGCAGTAGCAGCTAACCCTGTTGCCTTCTATATACTATCATGGCCCTGCGTGAAATCATAAAGAACTTCAGCATTTAAAAGTGGAGTAGAATGGGGTACAGTTCACATTTTTAATCATACTGTTCTCTGTTTTTCAAGTAAAATTTGGTTTACTTCCTGTCTTAGATCTTATCAGGATTCTGCTATGGTTCTTTACTGCATAGATAGGTATCTTTAGACTCTCAAAGTCCCTATTCCCCTATCATTTAATCAGGGTTTTCTTTGTTTACCTCCTGTTTGGATCAAACTTTAGGCCTAACCTGGGTGGCTGGGGACAGCAAAAAAGGTTAGAGTGTGGATTCCCTGTTACGATAAGCTGCAGCCTGTTCGTAGTGAGGACTCTGGGTCACCTCAGGGATGGTATTTTTTCAATGTCTTTTACAATTGTCCCTATATATTGGCCCTGTTTTGTGTTTTTAGTAGAAATTAATTAGTTACCCAGAACTAGCTAGGAACATGATTTTAAACAAGACCAGGGGGTGTTTTCAAATAACCCAGCTACTTCTAGTATAAATTCAGTGTCTGTGCAGAAGTTTTGTATGTTTGACACCAAACCCGCAGGACTGGCTATATATTGTGGTTGGAGCTGGTGGAGGTGGGGAGGAGGGAGTGGGGGTTAGGCTTGTACTAGAATTCTCTTAAATCTCAATTTTACTCCATTAGATTGTCCTCCACTAACTGGCTTGCACCAGAAAATACGGGACACAAATAAGCTAGGTAAAAGATTGTTAAACTTCAGAATCTTTGTTGCTAGTTGTTATGTTTTCCTTTTTTCATGATCTGTTTCTTCTAAGCACTATGTTTAGGACTATGGACAAGTAGTCCAAACGTACATTTTACTGGCAAAATTAAAGGACCACTGTGAAAATTACAGGAAATGCTGGAGAATGTAATCTTTTCTGAATTGTCTGACACACAGTCTGGAAACACTGATTATATATAACAGGTATAAAAGCATAACTGGCAGTTAAAACCTTGTTGAACAATGCAATGATACTGTATTTCTTAACTTGGAAGGTTGTTCATCCAGCCTGCTCAGCCAGGATGTTCATCCGGCCCGTTTACCATTTATGAGACATTGTGTTAGCATTGAATTAGCTTACAGATTGTTTTAATATGACTTGAAGCAGTAGGGTGTATAATTGTCTGAATGTTTCTTTCCACTGACTGCACAGCATTACTTCTTTCTGCACCTGAGAAGGCTTTTTCCTCCACCTGAACACTTAACAAGCAAATTTCCAGATATTTGGAAGCAAATGCAAAAAATGTAGAACAAATCTCGTTCCTGGGATTAGGGCCTAAAATGACACTCTACCAAACAGAGCCAGTACAGCTAAGTTTTGCAACGTTTTCTCTTCTTTTCAGTGGTTCTTGTTATTACTTTTCTTCAGCAAGGCATTGCAGCACAAGACACCCTTCCTTACCCTAATTCCTGTTTTCTGGAGAGAAAAGTAGTTTTAAACCCTCTATGCAGTAAAGTCTATACCTACGAAGGGTATGAAGACTCAATGGGATGCGTAGCTTTTGGTACCATTTAACATTTGTCAGCCTGCTGTTGATTTTCTGCCACAATTTTCTGGGTACCATGTCATATTGTTGATACTACGAGTTAAATCTCCCACTAATTCCTAAGTGGACTTTACCAGTGAAACTCAGGCTTTGGGATTCCCTATGAGACTGCGCTTTGAATTAACTACACATATACAGTCTATAAAGTACTCGCATCAATCATAGTAGTGGGTGATAAATACCATTACGTGACTTAATTAATATCTGCATAGCATTTTCAGATTCGTAAGTAGTCAAAAACATTACCATGATGTTTTTTACATCTGCTAAATTTTTTTATAAGCCAGAAATTAAACACTGAGTAAAGGTGGTCAGATGGATTGGCAATTAATTGGAAAATCACCAAAGACTACATGGTGAGGAAAGCAATTACTGCAAAGTGTAGAAATGGAAAATGCAGCCATTAGGGATAACTGGTATTAAACCTTCAAAGGAACGTAAATATTTAATTTTTAAAAATTATTTCTGTATAATGCATTAGCTTGTAATGAATGTGGCATGTAATGCATGTGAAAGTACTCCTTGGTCAGCATGGGAGGCAGCAAAATGCCTAACGTAATAAAGCTTATGTGTGAAAAGTGGTTTTATACTTAGCTGACTTGTGAGAAGACAGCATGTTTATGTTATTCTAAATATAAAATACTGTATACTTTTATTTACATACTCTTCTTTAGAAAGTAATGGAATTTATGAAGTCATGAACTTGGGTCAATTATGTTTAGACTAAGGAAGTTCCACAAATGGACTACATGAGTGGCATTACAAGACCAAGTAAATCAATTAGCAATAATGACAATTACAGATATTTTTTATTTAACTTTATGATATGCTAAGGCTTGCGTTACTCTTGGATGAGGCATGATATGATAGGTATCTTATATACAGGCAGATAAAGAAGGTTGAGGTAACCTGATCAAGGGCTCTATGTATGATCCTTAAACTTGGGTCATACTTCCATGTATGGTACCACACATGATGAAAGTGTACAAACCAAGCAAATCCTATTATAAATTAAAGAATCTCTCACTATAACCTTCTCATTCCAAGTTAGTAGGAAAAACTGTATCAGATTCAAAAGAACATCAGGCAAACGTCCATCCTGCCTGAGTTCTATCATCATTGATAATATATGACGGTGAAATGTTTGCAGTGGTGACAAATGTCACAAATGCCACTATAATTGCTACTGTTCGGGCAGATGGTAAACTTTGTAAGGAAGAGGTCAGAGGGCTGTACATTAGAAGTTGGTGGCTGGCCAACTCTAGGTTTTATTTTGTACTGTTTGCTAAGTAAGAAACAGATATGCTGCACAAAGCACCGAATTATCTATTTTTATCCACTTAGTAATACTGTAGTACACAGTTCTCAAACAATAATCACGCCTCACTTTGGTAAGCCACATTTTGTCCTCTGAAGAACTTGCAAGCAAAGCAGATGAGGAACCAGACAGGAAACAGGCGCAGAGCGACATGCTTGGGTCACACACAAGGGAGGAAGAACAACAACTGAGAATACAACTCAGTCCCCATGCTCCAGCTAGTACCTCAGATACTATGTTGTGTTACTTCATCAAGACAGTACTGGGAGTTTTGCTACTATAAGCACACTATACAGTTACGAGTGCTTATAAGTGCATGACAGCATTTGGGATCCATTGTATATAGTACTTACCACTGAAAAACAGCCTAAGAGAGTTTTTTGCTTTTGCTTTTTCAGAAACCTATCATTGACACAAGGGAATAGATATCAAAAGAGGCTTGAAAATGATTTATTGAAAAATGTAGTTCTTGCCAACTGAACTAGACAGCTGAATGTAGAAGCAGCCACACTTTTATTAGACTAATATAAAATAAGAGGTGTACGTAGTTCTGGAGTCCCTCAAAGGTCCCTTCATCAGTTATCATCTTCCATTCTCGTGAAAGGATCTCTCAAGGAGATCTCAAAATCATGTGTATCAGCTAAATTTTCTTCTCCCCCCCAATCTAATAAAGGTCTCTTTATAGCAAAAATGCTACTGTCTCTCTCTGTGAAAAAAATTCTTCTACAACTCCGTTATGGAGAAGGATCTTAAAAAATAAATAGCACTAAGGAGAGCTGCTTGGTTTTACCAGTTGCTTTTGTGAAGGAGAGAGGCTGACTGGTGTGTATCTCTGTAGGTTCAAACTAAAAACAGTGGGTGACTTGTCATTGCATCAAAAGCTATATTTCTATGTAATTCCTTATAATGTGATACTTATTAAATATAATTATGAAAAAAAATGTAAATCACAGGACAGCAAAAGAAGGACTTTTCTAAATAAGCATGCTTTGTTTCAGAGGTAAGAGAGTGATGCTCAAAAGGGATTTAAATGTGCTTGGGGTCTAGCTCTCTTGCCAAAAGGAAGAGGTAGTGCTAGACCTTAAGCAAATGCGTGTCAACAGCATGAAGAGAATGAAAATATAGAGTGAGGGCAAATGGGACCAGTAAGATAGATAGTAAATGGAATCGAGTAGGAACTAGGATACAAGCCAGATGTGGAATTTCAGGAAAGATGCTGATACAGATGGCAACACAAAATAAGTACAGCCAAGAGAAATAGATAAGAATTTGATCATAGTATCTTTTATTAAATAAAAATCTAGGGATACATTGCCTAGGTACAAATTTTACAAAGAATTGTACTTACTGATGATCATACAGATAGCCTGTTTGTACTGTAAGGCTGCATGGGCTAATACTTAAAAAAATACAACACTACACTAACTACTACTGCATTCTAATCATGATATGTAGCGTAAAAATGGGTAAAGAACTCACAACTTGTTACTACTTCAAAATGACAGTAAACTGCTAACTTCCTCTCTGGCTTTCTGTATATAAGTACGCCTGAAATACAGCGTACGAAATTGGAACAGGAATGCTTCGTTTTTTTGGTATCATTCAAAACCTGAATCTCAGTCTATGTGGGAACAAGAAGGCTGCAGTAGGCTCTGCAGTGGAACGACAGGCTGTGTGCTGTAAAACAAAGAAAGAATTTTGGCGCATCGTATTGGTGTGAAGAAGAACTGCCGTGGGGCTGTGTAAAAGGTGTTCAGGGAGTGGAAGAATAAAGAAAACAGAAACAGAGAGAAGCCAGCTGTGAACAGCACTGTTCGAGTTCTTTACTCAAAAACCTATTCCAGAAAATATGAAAGAACATCATCATCATTTAAAACCATTTTTAAATTACTACTAATATGACCTCAATTATGTTTTCTTTGCCTGTACCCACGTGTTTACAATCTGAAAGAGAACGGTGAGAATGACTGCTAAAGATGCCTGATAGTGCATATTTTCTTGGAAGTACATTTTCATGTTAAGCAAATGTCAATACAAACACCTGCAATTTGTATTGCTTGTAACAGTAAGAAATAGATGTAATGTGGCTCACCACCACTCTCTTCGAATAAGGTTATTGTTCCTTTTGGCTGTCACTGTGTGTATTTTTGCACTTCAGAATGTAAAGAAAAGCATGTTGATTATTAAAAACAGTGCTCATTATTTACAAAATAATGAAGTAAATACTAATATAGAGTCTTCAGTGAAGAACAGACTGTGAATTACAATGGATTTTGAAGAGAATACCAAAATTCACTGTTTCTTAACAAGTAATTTGGTTAACACTTAATTTCAAGGTAAGCGCAGAAACAAACTGAAATATGATGCTGTGAGAAAGACACTGAAATTAATTTAAAAATTATTGCAGGTACCACAACAAAGAAGAACAAAACTGTAAGACTTTGTACTTCTAATTTCTTCTTTCTCTATTTTACACAGCTGAGTACCCCAAGATCAGCATTAGTCATGAGAAGAGAACAAGATTCTGTGCTGAACTTTGACCAGAAGCATATTAAATTCGTATTCATTCCCTTCTCTGTTGGCTGACACATTTGGGTAGGAAACAAAATCTTCACATCTCTTTGCTCTACGCCTGAGAAATGTGGAAAAGATGCTAGTTGCCCAACCTTTGCTCTATCCTTTGTGCCCGCAGTGAACAATTGAAGGGACTGCATAGAGGTATGTTTTTGTCTCCTAGTATTTTCATGTCACAGTTTGTCCCTGTAAATGAAAAACCAAATGGCATTTTCGAGCAGATAACAGGTCTAATCCTTCAGGCTTTCTGGGCCTGAAGAAAAACCTACTCATGCCACTGAAAATCTGCAAAGTGGTTTCTGTGGGGAAGTGGTTGAGAAAACAGCCTGTGGGGCACTTGCAGATGCTACGCTCAACAGTTGTATTCAAGGTGGAATGGAATTAGCAGTTAGTAATAAACAGAAAGTTGCAATATTTGGCATGGGCTTTTTTAATTATTAATTTCAATGATGTTCTTTTGCTTTCTTTTAAATTTTTGAGTAAGAAAAAGTAACATGAAACATTTAAGAAGTGATTCATTCCAAAAGAAAAAAAAAAAAAGTATGTATTATTGCATGTATCCACTGGTACGTTGCCTACCTTATTGCAGGAACTGGAATATAGTAACAGACTCTAAGTGTGTGGATTTAAGTAACAAACTTCTGAGATAAAACAGTACTTACCTTAGTTCCTGCTCTTGTTATTCAAACAACTGCACAGGATTCCACATACCGTCATTGGGGAAGGTGCTGAGATTGCATCAGCCCGGCAGGGTGTCCTGCCTTCTGCTACTGTAAACTGGTACATAGTACTCTTTTTTTGGTTATATTGAATTACACACTTGACAGAAATCAGGATTAGACTTTCATGCATTTTGTCTAGAAATTATCTTTTTTTCAATACCTGGTTATTCTGATCTGTTAAAAATGATATACATTTATACATTTTAACACACTAAACAGAAAAATGTGGTTTAAATTGTTTACATGGTGTGGCTGGATCAGAAAAAGAAAAAAAAAAACCAAAAAACAACAGTAGTTTTTACAGCTCCCCATAAAAGAAAAACATGAATAAAGGTATTTTAGTGTTGGTCGTGAAGCAGCATTGTCAGGAAATCAGCATTAAATCAACTAAAGTTACATTCAAAAAGTAGATAAAAAAAAATAGTTTGTACTAAGGACAAGTATAGCCAAATAATCAAGAACCCATTTCTTAATTTCTTAAGTGCAGTAAGAATAATTCTCTCATCCGAAAGGACTGTTTCCATAACAGGAAATAACTGGATAGTAAGTAAAGAAGGAGTAGGAGAAGCACTGTGACTTAACATTCCTGATTGTTAAGGCAATTTCTTAAGTCAAAGACTAACCGGTACTGTTTGTTTATGGAACAGTCCGCAATATCTGACTCATTGATAAATTATTCACAACATGAAAGCATACATAAAATTCATATGTGTATGTACAACGTTGTGTACCTTTTGCTTGAAGGCATCAGAGAGCTACTGGTCAGGACAACTGCATGACTTGGGACATTTGACACAAGTGTCCCAGTCTCTAAGCACCTTATTCCTTATCTGGAAAAAAGCCTGAAGGATTTGTTTGAAAGTCTACATTGGTGTCAGAGCTGACCTTCTCAAAACGAGACAAAAACTATGGAGCTCCGCAAGATGGGCCTCGATATCATGTTCTACAGCATTAAGTAAACATAATCCAATTTTATAAAATCTGTGAGAAACTATAAGGGCAGCTGTAAGCGTTATTTAATTCCCCCTTACTCTAATGTGCAGCTATTTGGTAGGCTCACTATCATGCCTCTTTCCTGCTCGTTTAGCATTTCCTATGTGCTTTTTTCTACATTTCTGGGTTTTTTTTAGAAGATCTTGGGTTGATCATGGCCTTTTCTATAGAAGATCTTGGTAGACTCTTTCGGGGAGGTAAAACTGCTAACTTGGAAATAACCCATAAACAATACATTTGAGGGTATTTTTATTCAAGTACAAAATTAGGGCAAGTGCATTGCTTAGGTCAGAGCTGTGGCCCACCTTGTTGCCTGACTTTATTTAAAATACTGCCCTTGTGTCCGTAACACAGAACTGGCTATTAACTGAGTATTCCCTCATTCTTTGGAAAACTGTATTGGATAGTGTAACCTCAGAGAAAATAAAATAATTTCAGTACAAATTAAAAAGGACTGGAAATAATACGTTTGCATTTTACTTTTACTTTACATAAAGTCTTGGAAATTTCTTTCCTTAGCTTGCATAGTCACGCTTCTGTTAAAATGGCAACTGACGTAGACTTCTATATAGCGTAATACTCATTTTTATTATAACTCATAGAAGACAGTAATATTCAACTGTGTGTTAGAAATCACAAGTTTCTAATGATTAGTAAGAAATTCCTGATCAATCCACAACAAGCTATAAAAAAGAAAATGTAAGAAACATAGTAACTGAGTTTTTCACCTGCCAGTATTATGGCATTGGCTTAAAAATCAGAATGCTTTTAGAAAATTCTTAAAAGCAAGTTATTTTTCTAGTAGTTCAGGAGTAAAAGTTAAGGGTTTTTTTTTTTTTTTTTTTTTATTACGAGAAAAATATCAAGGAATCCTGACATTCTAGGCAGTGATGTGTTAAGAAATTAAAACAGTACATTTAAGGGATTAATAACTGAGAAGTCAGAGGGAAACTGTCATCCAGCTGAAGTCTTTCTCGTAGGATCCTAATGTAATTGGTTCTTTGTCCTTCACTGCTTGACATTTTATCAATGAGCTAGAAGAAAACATCAAATCATCTAAGATAATTACTGTGGATTACACAAAGGCAGATAATGAAGAGGCCAGGTCACTGATCCAGATCGCTGAGGTGAATTCAAACAAACACTATGTATTACAATACAGCCAGATTAAAAAAAAAAAAAAAAGAAAGAAAACAAACAACATACATCTGGGCCCAACAAATAAGGTAGTACTTACAGGATAAATAAAACATGAGGTCATTGGGATCATGGCGGGTAGATGGCTGAACTTGAGCTCGTGTTGTTAAGCTGGTCAATGGAGGGAGGTCAAGCTTTGCCCTGCAGCTTCGCGGTCACTGAGGTGCCCCGGGACGGTCAACGCGGGCAGCAGCAGAGGAGCTTTGCCGTACACGGGGGCAGCTGGGGGCAACGGGGAGCCCGAGGACGCTCTCCACAAGCTGCAGCCCCAGAGGAGCCAGGCAGGGCGAGGGCAGCAGCCACGGGACGCGGCCTCCACGCCAGCCGCAGGCTGGTGAAGCCCCCGGTGGGCAGGCCGGCCCACGGTGAAGCCAGGAGAGGAGTTCTGCAAGGCAAGGTCAGGGTGAGCGCAGCACAAACCCAGATGCGCTCATTGCTTTCCTTTTGCTGTGGATGCGTTAAAGTATGTCATGGATGCGCGACCCGGCAGGCACCGCAGTTCACAAGCCCTGAATTTCATTAGTACCTGGGCTAGTTAGCTCATCTCTACCTAATAAGTATTGAGAAGACATAAAGCCTACCACTAGAAAAAGCTTAAAATGGTCACACTGGGCAGGAAACTTACTGATCCTAAACACACACATTTAATCGTTCTCTGTCCTCCTGTGAGGGGAGGAGGTCTTTCCTGAGTAATCACTAAAAGCAGCTCAAAAGCGAGAACGCAGCAGTCGCACGGGGCGTCAGGAGAACACGGAGGCTCCGTGCACCGGTACGGAGAGGTGCGACCAAGCCTTTTCCTGGCCTGAGGCCGCTCCTCACCTGTGCAGCTCCCTCCTGCGGGAGCGACTCCAAACGCCCAGCAGCAGCTGCCGCGGCCAGGCCCCCGCCGCCCCGGGAGGCGCCTGGGAGGGGAGCCCGGGCCGCGCCGCCTCCCGCCCGGGCCGCCTTCCAGAACCTTCCGCCGCCTGCGGGGACGGGAGGGGGGGCGTAGCGTCCGGCGCGCGCTTCCCGCCCAAAGCGCTGGTCCTGCGCCGCGCTGCCCCTGGGGGTGAGGGAGCTGGAGGGGAGGCGGCCCCGGCCCCGGCC
>VZTL01060756.1:5094-18061 GCA_013400535.1 Scopus umbretta
AAAGAGGGCTACCTAGAGGGAAGCAGTATACTGGTCCAGTTTTACCAGTGTGGCCCAGCTCCAAACGCTGCCTTTGACCGTGAGAACCCCTGCCTGAGGTAGACCACAGCTGCTCCTCTAGATATTAGGTCAAAGGTAAGAACAAAGAGACTGTTTGCAAAAATGCAAGTGATTCTGCATCTCTGGAGTCCTAATGAAATCCCTAGGCAAAGTTTTCTTGGTGTCTGGATTCAGCAGGGAGTCTACCATTTGAGCAGGATTTGTGCAACCTGACCAGCTCTACCACCGTGGGCAAGGTTACCCATCCTGTAGTCTATTCAACACACGTTCACTCCACTTCTTTAAGCATCAGGCACTTGGACAGAGGGGTTTTAAAAAGATTTTCTTATGCATGCAAATAAAATCCTTTTTGGCTCTGAAGCAATCCATTCATGGGATTGAACAATCATATTCCTCTTTACTCCTTTTGGCTTTCACTCTTTCTGCTGCTTTATTAGGAGAAATACTGTGGGTAGGTATTTGTGACCAATAGAACTTTAAAAGTGCTCAGCTATGATAAAAAGCACGTGGCAAAAGGAACCCAGAAAAATAATTACCAGCCAGCACTGACAATGCAATAATACAAGTCCCTACAATATGTAGCTCTCCACAGCATGGATTGTTTTTCCAGCAGGATGAGTTCTTCCAGTGTCTCTGCAGGATTAGACTTCTCCAGAGTAAGCCACAAAAAAATGCTCGAGTATCTGCTAATCAATTGCAGCTAGTAAGTTATTACCTCCCCTTAGTAATGTGCAGTATGTAAAGCGATTTTAAAAATGCAGCAAAAGAGTCCAGCCTTTCTGTGTTCACTGAGATGGTTGGCCAAACACTGCAAATTCAAGAAACTGCTATTAATAGTAAATGATCCTAACATACTAACTCTCCTTTTCTTGGTAAGTCAAACCCACATGTCTGTGGTTTGCTGGGTAATGACAGGACATTTCATTGCAGTTACACACAACCCATTATTAATTCCCCACTGCAGTGCTAATACTGTGCAGATAGAGCCGAGGGAGGTTTAATGAAGTTTGCTCAGGTGCAGAAAATATTCTGTGGTTAGAATGTATCAGAGTAAACTACGCAAACCTTGGGGACCTTGGCTGTATATGGTGTTAGGAGTCCACAAGTTAACTAAAGTTGCTGTGGATTTTTCTAGATGAGCTGTAGTCAGGGGTTTGTGCAAGAGTCCAATCCTGCCTTAAGCAACAGAACTGTGATTACAGTGCTGTCACCAACTGAGAAAAACCAATTACCTCGGAGTTGGGACAAGCAAAACCTGTCTCTTAGCCAATGCACAAGCAAGCTTCTTGGCTGCACCAGCTGCTCTGGGAAAATTTAGCAGGTGGTGCATTCTAGCTGAAGCTGAAAGTGAGACATTTCATCTTAGCAGTTAAGTGCCTCAGACTGGCAGAAGAAAACAGTTTTCTTACAGCTGTTTTTCTAACTTACTCCCTTCAGCTCCCTCAGCCAGCTGAACTGCACACAGTACATGACGGAGGGAAAACAAAACACACGCAAGAAGTGGCTTGTCTCTTTTTCTGACAGCCAAATGGAGACACAGGCTGTCCTTGGACAAATCACCTTGATAAGCATCTTCTGAGACTGATCTGCTGCGGAGGACGCTGCACTCTTAAAACTGCCAAAATCAACATGCTTTGAGTATAGAAAAGGCCACCATCTGCTCCCCTGCAACATCTCTCACTGGCAGCCCCGTTTAGGTAACAGTCCAAACTGTTAATATTTACAATGGTGATCTGAGCACTTATCACTAGAGATAACTTATTTTTAGAAAACCACTTTTTCCTTAGGCTAGAACTGGTTAATAATTGGTATTCATCAAGAAAAGAAAGAACCCAGCAAACTGCCTCAACACACCGCAGTGTGATAATCTCAAGCAAAGCCTGAATCAATGAGAACCATTAATCAGTCTGAGAGAGACTTGGTAAACAGGAATAGTGGCTGTGTAATCACTTACAGCTCATTTAGTTGACAGTCAAGCAGCTGTCCTGTCACACACAGCCCTGGTGACTATTTTAATCACAATAGGTTTATTTCTGTATTTTATCAAAATCTACCGCACATTGTATTGCCAGCTCCTTAGCCTTTGGGAAAGAAAAGTTTAACATCAGTTTGTAGTCCACCCTCAAAGACCACCATTGAGTTGCTCTAAACTGAACTCATGGTCTTTTCACAGAAACTGAACCCAAGTACAGATATTTTGAGGAAAATCAGTGAATTGCATAAGAAAAGTTGTAAGAGGTAGGTAGAGTGGCATTTATGTAGTAGTACATTATATATGTTGTTCAATCCACACACAATTGTCAGAAAATGACAGTGACTAGAGATTAAACAATAAACAGATAACTGATTTCACAATTCAATTGAAGGGCCTGAAGCAAAAACCTTAGATTGTGAGAACTAAGAGAAAATAAATTAATACGACAGTATCTCATAGCTAGCTCAATACGGCTTCCTTCACAGCCTCCTTTGTCATGAGGTTGATGCTCACACACAATCTTTAATGATTTAAATTTCTCGAGATACATGCTACTCACACATAGGTAATTACCTATGTGACTTGCAGACCTTACTGTATGACTAGAAAAGATACCCCACACAGCAGAACTGAGAGAATCTTTTTAAGGCTGAATGTTATTATAGTGCAGATCCTTAAATGTAGTAAAGGCATTTACACTACTTCTGACAAAGCATACCCAAGACCCAAGGCCATGTTTGCTAAATATCACCAGTCATCTGTGGTCTGCCACCTTTAGAGGTCTAAAATCTGCAACTTAGTAAATATTTTTTTCTAATCTCCTACCAATAACAAGAATGAGAAGACACTTTTTCAGGGGAACAACTTACTCAGTAGTTTCCGTTTGTAACTGCAGACCAACATTTAAGGCTAAGGTTGTAACATGGGCACATTCTGGCTACACTACACCCCTGAGCAGTGAGCGTACCTCTCACCCAGACCTTTGTGCTCCAGATCCAGGTTTTTGTGTAATGTTTTCAGGCAGCTATGCTGGTTTATTAGCATTTCATACTCTGCGGACTGCCGTTCATGCAGTGAAGCAAGGTGTTCGTGGTCCTGAAGCAGTGACTCGTACTCAGCTTTCAGCTGCTCCTTCTGTTTCAGTAGATTTTCATTCTCGTTCTCCTTGGCTGTCTGCTGATTTTGGAGTAAAGCATTCTGGGCCATCAGTGAAGCACTCTGGGAGCTGAGGGTTGAATTTTCTACCTAAAGTTTCTCAAATAAAAAGCAAGTATTACTTATTTACACCTACTGGTACATACAACAAACATGTAGTAGCAGCTTATAGCTGTATAGAGTTAATCAAGAATGCATCCATTGCTTTATAGACTTAAGACATTTAAGGACAATTCGGCATACTTTTGGTATTTCTGGTAGCATGCACCATATAAAGCCATACTATCAGTGGTCTGAAAAGTATTGGGATAACCTTCAAACTGAAACAACACTGTTTTACTAACAGAAGCTTTTTGCCGGAAGACCAAGATGAGCTGGAACACTCACAACTCAACTGCACCTCTGACACTCATGTACAAAGCCAAAGGTACTCCATGCTTGTGTACAAGTAACAAAAACTCAAATTCACCCAAACTCAACAAAATTAACTGCACCACTGTGTACAGGGGCAGTGCTCCTAACAAGTCTGATTTAGGTAGCTAGGTAGTGCATTGATTTTATATGTTGCTTATATACTTCAATTGCAGGTAAGAAATAAACAAAGAGAACACAAAACAACAACAACAAAAAAACAACCCAAAAAGCCCCAAAAAACCCACCGAAAATCCCACAAACCAAAAACCAGGAACATGCGACAGGAAAAGCTTGAAAAGGGAAATTCCCATCACAAAAGTTAGAGCTAATCCAATGTTGTCCTTTAAAACTGTTCTATTCCTCAAGCTAAGTTTATTTTTTAAAAATTAAAGTAATGCTTAAGAGTATATGTTTTTCACTTTGACATTTTGTCTGAAAGTGTGAAAACTGTTATTGGAACCCATTACTACAATGCCGCTTGGGAGCTGACTTGCATCCTCTTCCCATTTCTTCCAAGCTCTTTCACAGGCATGACATTAACAGGAAAAAAAGAGCAAAAATCTTTTATTCCAGAAGTGCAGCTTCTGGAATAACACATCTGGGTTTTGCTGCACTGATTTTACAAATTTCTCTCTAATTAACTACCTTCTTAATGAAGACAGCTACCAGACTAGAGAGCCTAGCTATAGAGCCAATTTCCCTCCTAGCTTGGAGAAATTCAGACCTCAAAATAAGCTCCACTTTATGGGCCTCATCTTTACATCACTACATTGGCCTACCAATACAAACATTTTCTTATTAGCTGTCATCTTCTCTACACTACTATAATCAAAACCAGTCTTCTGGCACAGAGGTGGCAAGGCTGTCCTGACCTGGAGTTTGGCTGTCTGCGTCTGCAGGGCAGTGTTGTGCTCCTGAAGGAAAATGTTTTGCTTCTGTAGTGTCAGAATCTGATTGTTGAAGGTGACATTCTGTGTTTCCAAATGCTTCAGCTGTTCTTTAAGCAGCTGCTTCTCAGTATGTAGGGCTGCATTCTGAAAGAGAGATGGCATTAAAGGGGTGACAGGAAGAAACAGCTGTCCTGATCATTTGGAGTCCTATCAAAGATGAGAATCAATTAACTATGATCATTCTGCAACAAATGTGCAAAAGCACACTCTTCCCAACATTAAATGAAGGTAGAACAGATGTTATACACAGGATTAGTCCCTGCAATGATGTTATACAAGACATATATAACATTAAAGTCCCATGCAGTCCTAAGAGATACCCAAGGAATTTGACAGACTTATGTGCTCAAGAAACCCACCAGGTTCCTCTAAGCTCAAAAATCCAGTTCCCAGCCACACACTCATGATCCAAGAGAAGCCTGAGAGATAACAGGAAAACAGGAGAAGGCTTACATTCCTTTCCAGTTCAATTGCCCTGTCCTTCAGTTTCAGCAACTCCATAGTAGCTTCTCGGTGTCCCGTTTCCAATTTCTCATTCATTTGGTGGTTGGGAGTGAGTTTCTCTGCAGAATACCTCAGTGACTTCTGAGCATACTGCCCATCCTGTTGAGTCTGCTTAAGTGCATCAAAGTCCTTCTTTACCTGCAAAACCAATAAGCAACAACCTTCAACACTGATTTAACGGTGGGATTTATATTAATAATGATGGCATATGCAGTTCCTCTCTTGCACTGTAAGGACTTTAAGGGATTCAAGAACCATTACCCTGATTTCACAGATGGGGAAGCTGAGACACAGACAAGTAGAGGAATCCATGTCTCTTGGCATTTGCATCAGGTGCCCTTTGACTCAAGCTCACTGTCACCTAACAAACAGGCTGTTCTTAGGTGAGAAGTTTCAACTGCAGTCTTCCTCAACTTGTGCTCTCATTAAACAAGGTAGAAAAACACCATCATGGCAATGAAAAAAAAAACACAGGGAAACAGAGATCTACAAATAGTGGTTATGTAAAAAAACCTCCTGCCGTGCCCCCAGCCCAACAATTTTGCTAAAATTGGTGCCATTATCTAAAAAGGGACAAGAGAATGCAGTCCAGTCAAAAAAGGCTTTTGGGAAGTGTGTGTATGCTTGTGGGGATGGGGGGGAAGTAGACAGAACTTGTTCTTGCTGAGTTGCAGGGCGGGGGGGTGGGCGGTGGGGAAAGCATGCGAGTGTGCAAAACCACATCATGAACAATTAAAATTCAGTTATTCTCTTACCATATTTAGATCATTCTGTAACTGCTGGTTCAAGTTCACAGAGTCTTTCACTTGAGCTTCCAGCATTGCGATCTTTTCCTCTTTCATAGCTAGTGTTGTTTTTAGTACTGATTCATTTTTGCTCTCCAGAACCTTGTATTTTCTGAAAGACATGAGAACAGCTTTCCAATGTCTGCAACTAGGATATGAGCCACCATCTACGTAGGACACTTCACCTTCACCCATTCCAAACATTACTGCATGTTACATTATATGCTTTTACTTCTTCAGGAAAATTATTTTCTCTACCATTGCAGATCACTACTGATATGTTTTAGCTGGGGAACCTGCTTTTGGAAAATCCAATCAATTTTAATAGAGGTAACACCAGCATGGTTCTACAGAAATATTTAAGAGCTACATATCTTAAAAGTAAGTTTTTCTCTTTTTCCCCTAATTACACTACAGAAATTCCTTAACACAGCATTTCAATACATTCTTGACAAGGAGAAAAAGCTACAGTATATTCTAGACTCCTACGAGATGGGTATGTTTCTCTAACTAGGTCTTACACCAAGAGGACTCTATACACATGGGTGGTTTGGGTTTCTTTGTTCATTACTGTCCTGGTTTCAGCTGGGATAGAGTTAATTTTCTTCCTAGTAGCTGGCATAGTGCTGTGTTTTGGATTTAATACCAGAATAATGCTGATAACACGCTAATGTTTTAGTTGTTGCTAAGTAGTGTTTAGTCTAGTCAAGGACTTTTCAGCTTCCCATGCTCTGCCAGGTGCACAAGAAGCTGGGAGGGGGCACAGGCAGGACAGCTGACCCAAACTGGCCACAGGGCTATTCCATACCATATGGCATCACGCTCAGTATAGAAACTGCGGGGAGTCAGCCAGGGGGCAGCAATTGCTGCTTCGAGGTGGGCTGGGCATCGGTCAGTGGGTGGTGAGCAATTGCACTGTGCATTACTTGTTTTGTATATTCTTTTATCTTTATTATTATTATCATCATCTCTTCCTCTGCTGTCCTATTAAACTGCCTTTATCTCAACCCACAGGTTTTACTTCCTGCCCCCTCTCCCCAAGTTCTCTCCCCCATCCCATCAGGAGAGGTGGAGGGTGAGCAAGTGGCTGTGTGGTGCTTAGTTGCCAACTGGGGATAAACCACAACGAATTACTATAGGACTTGCAAAGGAATTCCTTGCAATCAGGAATTTCTTTGGCAACATCTATGTTTAAATTTACAGGTGGTTGGCTCACCAATTACACGGAGTAGTAACAGACCCTGTTCAGTAGATGCTATTCTTACCTGTAGAGCATATGAGGAGGAATACACACTGAAATAGCTACCCAGCTACTCTACTAGGAAGTAGAGGGGAACTGTTGTAACATTGGCTAAGGTGGAGAGAGAAAATGGCAGTTCTTCCTTCCATCCAAGAAAAAGTTTTGCAAAACTTGCAGTATACTGCCAAGCTTGCTACAGAAAAATATGCTTTATATCCAAAATTGGTAAGGGTAATTGGAGTGAGACAAATGAGAACCAAAAATTTTTCTGCCATTTGAGTTAGGCTGAGGAAAAGCCTGCAGAGTCAAAAGAATGACTAAGAGACCTCTGTTTCCTTACGTGTCATCATTGCCGTTGTCATCTTGTAGCAACAGCTCTTTGTTCAATCCTATCTTCTCCAGTTCCTGGCTCAGTTTGTCCAGCTCACTAGATAACTGTTGACTCTTCAGCTTCTCCAGGACCAAATCCTGTAACGGCACTACCATGATTAGTTACTGTGCAAAGGGTGGTGATAATTATCCACCACCATAGATTTTTTTTAAAAAAGTACTGAAGAAATCATTGGATAAAATCCTAGTTCCAAGAAGGTCAGCTAAAGTTCTTCATCAGTGACAGCTGAGTGCAGAATTAAACTGATTGCTTTTATTTATAGTTTACTTGGAATAAATCTGAAGAATGCTTCTTTTGGCCTTTGTCTCACTCATGGCACTGAATTACTTCTGCCAACACTGGCATCCTGCCCACCTGCCAAAAGAGGGAATGTGAATGTGTGCAGGCCAGGAGACACCCCTGCCCTTGTTCCACAGAAGGGATGTGTGCAGGTCAGGGGACACCAGCAGGGGGAGTTCCCACCTCTCAGCTAGGACGAAAAGCCCTGTTGAAAAGCCCAGCCAACACTGGCTTTCAGTATGAAAGTTTCCTGAGATAATATGATTAAGTTGTTATTACCCAGGGACTTGATAATAGTGCATTTTCACTATTCTGAGTTTCTGATGTATGGTAAATTACTGCCAAAATTAAAAAAGCATAATTATTTTGTCATGTAAGAGACAGGACAGCTCTGGAGAGCACAGAGCTTGGTCGCTTATTCTGGTATCTGCTGGCCCGTTCTGGTTTCATTTAGGTTTCCTGGGCAGAAACATAAGCAGAACCAGACAAGGAAGTCATATGAGGAAGAGATTTGATGGAGTTGTACTAGAAGGTATATTGGGACAATGCTTTGCTGTTATGCTGGTAAAGCAGTCTGTGTGGAAACGGCCTGAGAAGACGTAATACCAGCCTGCATGTTTAAGAAACGACAAATCATTTTTGGTGCATAGCCAAGTTCAACGATTCCTACCATTCAAAATTCTCCAGTAGATGCAAATGTACCATAGTAAACTACATTGCTCATGTTTCTGCTCATAAGTTTTCTTAAACAAGGCATGACGAAAGAACAGAGTTACTGAAACACTTCAAGTAAGAAAAAAAAAAATTATCTTGGATATCAAACAGAAGCAAGAACAAAATTAAAAAAAAATATTTTGTTAAACATAAGCTGTAGGTATTCAATAGTCCTCTAATATCACAAATTTAGCCACATATTCATTCATGTGGCAAGGGAAAAAAAAAAAGGTACGGTTAAGGTCAGTGCCAGTCCATGGTCTGTGAACAGGTCCCTTCCACGAACTCCTTCTGTCAGATTTATAGAAAGTAACTAAGGAAAAGAAGATACGCTTCTGTATGGGTCTGCACCACTGGAAATCTGCAGAAGTCTGAGATGGGAAAGGTTAAAAAGGAGCCTTCTCAGAAATGCTATTAATTTATTTTTAAGGAAAGTTGGACAGAAACACAACTTGGGACTGTTTCAAAAGTTTCTGATAAACTTCTTTTCTCCTCAAAATTACACTAATGCTTCAAAAACTAAAATAAAACTAAATCTTCAAGTAACTAATTGCTTACTGCACTAGTCTTGCTAAATTTATTTATTTCACTGAGCTACCACAGCACTGACCATTTTCCTTTGTACGCTTTTTCACAGGAAATCCTGTTTCCAGCAGGACAATGGCAGCTGGGGCCAGCAAGGAGAGCAAGTTGCAATAACCTGAATCTGCTTATAGGCCACAGAGTATCAGGTTCTGGCATGCACATCATTAGTTTGCCAATGTCCTAATGCTAATTGTGTATTTTTAAAAGATGACTACTAGGAAAAGCACGATTACTGCATTCTGCAGTGGAGAGGGCTGCTGGAAGAGACTGCTGCTGCTTAACAACGGAGCTGCTTAGCATGCTGCTTAGCTCTCACTCTGCATGGAAGCTTTTTTGGGGAAAACGCTGTAGGTAGTTGTAAAGTAAAAGCTCTTGGTGCAGCTGTTTTTGAAAGGGTTAGGTTGGTCATCTGGGATGGTTCTTGTCTTAGCTAAGTCTGAACAGGGATGTTAATGTGTCCTCAACAAGTGCTCTAACTTCTAGGCTTAAGAGTCAATCTCCGCTGCTGGAGCTCTCATGTCAGCAAACAGTTTTGTGGTCACAGGGTTAAAGAAAGTATCAAAGTCTGGTTTACAGCTACCACGTGGGAGCTGTGCTAAAACCCTGTTCTGCATGAAAAAGACGTCGTGTCATTCAGAGACACTGTGTTTGTGGACACAAAGTGGTACACTGCAGTTTTTGGCAGGTTCCACTTTTCAAGGCAACATTATCCAGTGATGGCTGTTAAGGCTGTGAAGATCTCCTAGGTCATGTATTAAACAGTCATGGGACAGCTGCCTCCCTTTTGTACTTCATAGAACCAAAACAAAAACCAGCATCGTACTGAAACCACTAGCATTATTTTGCTTACCTCCCTCAACGTAGCTAGTGTTCTTTTATCAATTGTAACTTGCTTTATGAGATCTTTATTGTCCTTTTCAAATTCTTTCAGCTTATTAGATGACTCTCTGAATCGAGCAATTTCCTTTTCTAGTGTTTTATTCTCTTTCTCAGCAACCGCCAACTTTACTGTACTATCATCCAAAATAGCATCTTTCAGCTCCACTTGCTGCCACAGCCGTTTTGTTTCTTTCTCTAACATTTTTTTGTCTTTCTCAAGCTGAGACATTTCTTGTTCCAGGGCTTTGTTCTCCTTTTCTAACCTTTCTAGCTGTTTGGCAGAAATCTTTAGCTCCTCAAGGTTTCTCTGGAGGACCTGATTTTCACTCTCCATTCCCTGGACCTCTTTTTCCAGCTCCTGGATCTTTTTGCTGCTGTTCTCCAAGATTTGCTGAAGTCTCTGATTTTCAGAGTTGAGGCTCTGATAGCTTAACTCCAGCCTCTCTGATTTCTTGCTCATTGCCTTTAACATTTCCACATTCTTCCTTAAGTCCTCTTTCTCCCTCTCCAAATCTTTGTTTTCTGCCTCTATTTGTGCCATTTTTGTGTTGGTAAATCTCATGGTCTCCACCACCCTCCTAAGCTCCAGATTTTCTTCATCCAATTGTTTGTTGTCTCTTTCCAGGTCCCCCAGCCGGATGGAAATATTCTGCAATGTGTCCAGGGATTTTCTTAGCTTCCTATTTTCCACTTCCAGATCCCCATTCTCCTGCTCAAGAACTTCAACTTTTTCTGTCACTATTTTCATCGCTGCTGCCTTCTTTGTCAGCTGTTCATTCTCTCTCTCAAGCCGATGGAGCTCTTTTTCCATTTCTTCCACTCTTTCCACTTTTTCTTTAACCTGGTCAAAATCCTTTTGCAGTTGTTTCTTCTCAAATTCCAGCTTGCTCAGTTTGCTACTAGTCTCTGTAACGGTTTCATGAAGGATCTTGTTCTCTTTTTCGATATCTTTTACTCTTGCCTCGCTGCTCACTTGAGATCTTTGTCTCAGAGATAAGACCACTTGATTAAGGTGATCATTTTCTTGTTTAAGGTCCTTTATCTACACAAACAATAACAAATTCATGCAAATATTACTCATCTATCTTACAATGTGCAGTATAAATTAGTCCTGAACATGCCCATTAAATCCAAGACAAATTCCTCAATAGTTTCCCCTAACTAAAACCAACAACATAAATATATGAAAAAAATTGTTACCTCTGGTAACATGGGATTCTAAGGAATTTTAAATGGTGCTATAATCCTCCTACCAGCTAAGAAGATTGAAGCAGAGAAAGTGGACAAGTGACCTTCACAGAACACCATGGAAAGAACGCTTTGTTGAGAATCATTCCTAATAAAGGGTATCTTTCTGTTTAGGTTTATATTCACATCTTTGGGATCCGAAGACAAAAATTCTCTCTGATAAGATATCAGAAACCACAAAACATTTTAAAATTTATAGCAGTTATAGATCTCATTAAGGACACACTTTCTGTAAAAACAGTACATTTACCCCACTGGCCAAATTTCAGCTGAAGCAATTGTGGTTTAGACTGCAATTTGTATTTCATTATCTAGACAACATCCACAGAAATCAAAAAGGACTTATACATGAAAAAATCAGAATCTGCCCTTTTCTGACGATTGAGGATGCTTCTGTTTTCACTTCCTGCCCTACCTGTGAAGCATTAATTACTTTTTACCATAAAGAGTCTGTATGTGTTCTAACTGAAATGTAGGACTTTGGTGGTAAAGTTTAGTTTCCCAGGCAGAAGTCTGGGTAAGATTCCTTCAAGATGAAAAGCACTACACAAATAAGACATTTTGTTATTAATCTTCACCCCACAAATCTTGGGGTATATTTTAATACAGCTTGAAAATACATAGACCAGCCTCCAATGATCTGCGTATGTATTTTCTTCGCTAGTCAAATTAATACAGATGATACCATGCACGAGCCTATAATAGGATAGTTTCAAAGCATTGTACATGAACTGCAGCATAGTAGTAAAAGCTGAAGGGCATTTAAAATATCAGTCCAGAAGACATAAATGCTTTCTCAGATTCTTTCTAGAATAGAGCAAAAAACATTGGGTATCTAAAAACCTCAACCAAACCAATCAGGACATACAGCTGGCAGAAGACCAATCTTCTGCAATAAAATGGGGTTTTATTTGCACATCCTAAAACCAGTTGGTGTCCCGTTTAATAAGACCCAAGATTTTTTTTTTCCCCCAAGAGGGAAGGTCTGTCTTTACAACAGCCTGAAGATCCCCCTACGGTTACAGGAGCAGTAGCTACCAAAACATGCTGGGCTTTTTTTTGCTCAATTAAACCTTTTACCTACATTTGAACAAGCTCAACCTGAACTTAATAGTTCTCAAGTTGCCCTATCTCCCCAACAGAACCAGATGCTTGAAATGGCATCAGTAAATTACCATTACTGAGCATATACTTTTATATTACATTTGCGAAGTTTTCACCTGTCTGTCTTTGTCAGCTTTTAGAGTCTCCATGATGACTTGTAGCTGTTCCTTATCTTTTATCAGCTCCTCACTCAAGGTCTCCAGGTCTTGATTACTTTGTTTCTCTTTTTCAATTTGATTTTGCAACTTCTCAATCTGCATGGAGAGAACACACCAAAACGCATCAGCTACAGCTTGACACAATGACTGACTGCACTTGAAGTTATTTTGAAGACCAGAGTGGAATAAGATGGGGACTATGGCTGAAAGATGCAATCCTTCCCTTCTGCAGTTTGCCAGTCTCAGAGGAGAAAATGCACTGTTTTGTTTTTCCTCACAGTGCCAAGAATCTCCTTCAGGTCTATTAAGATCAGAGCATATAGGGTACAGCAGTAAGAAATGCTTCACCTGCCTGCCTGAATGCCCTGTTGCGTTGCTGTCGTCAGTGATTAAGTTTCTGGTGCTCACCTTTCTGAGGGACTTGCCTCCTCCTAGCCTCTCCATCACTGATGGCCCTAATATACCAGTGAAGGCAGAGAAAGTTATTCAGACAATTCAGTGAGCAACAGAATTTAAAAAAAAAAAA
>VZTL01060756.1:20346-39712 GCA_013400535.1 Scopus umbretta
GAGAACAATGCTGATAACGCGCTGATGTTTTAGTCATTGCTCAGTAGTGTTTAGTCTAGTCAAGGACTTTTCAGCTTTCCATGCTCTGCCGGGTGCACAAGAAGCTGGGAGGGAATGCAGGCAGGACAGCTGACCCAAACTGGCCACAGGGCTATTCCATACCACCTGACGTCACGCTCAGTATAGAAACCGGGGGAGTTGGCCAGGGCGGGGATGATCGCTGCTCGGAGACGGGCTGGGCATCGGTCGGCGAGTGGTGAGCAATTGCATTGTGCATCACTTGTTTTGTATATTCTTTTATCATTATTATTATTATTATTTTCTCTTTCTCTGCTGTCCTATTAAACTGCCTTTATCTCAACCCATGGGTTTTAGTTTTTGGGTTTTTTCCGGTTCTCTCCCCCATCGCGCTGGGGCAGGGGGAGGGTGAGCAAGCGGCTGTGTGGTGCTTGGTTGCTGATCGGGGGTTAAACCACAACAACTGGTTTTTGTCTTTTTTTAACTACCAGACATGTAGGTGACCCCACCATACCAACGCATTCATCATCATCATAAACATCAGACTAATTCTGAAATCACAACTGTTGGCACCAAGACAGTGCCATAAGAGGAAGTGCCCACAGGAATGTGCCTGGGGCAAAGCCAAAGGTTGACCACAGTTGTTCAAGTGACTTAAATTGCAGACACACCACAGGTATCTGCTGAGTGCTTTATATGCCTTGATCTCAAATTTTAAGCATGTAAATTAGAGCTGGACTGAATTACTCATACACAACAGGTCATAAATGGGAGTGTGGAAGAAAAAGCACAGTGAGCTGAATTTTTGCACTTTTCCTTGATCACAGAAGAAAGCCAAGAAGCAGAACTGGTCTCTCTCAACTTGGCAAAAGTATCTCTCTAGAAGATGGAGTGATCCAGTGATGGATACCTGTTCACCTTGGTAGAGAAACTGGCACTCTGCTAGTTACAATATGGTATTCCATGACCAGCACTTCATAATCACGTTCTTTCTCCCCTTGTCCTTTTAAAGCATTCAGTTAGCCCATGAACAGGCCAGAAATCTTTGTATCATCATCTCACACACAGAGGTTACAACAGTAATGAGAAAAGGAGAAACAAGTCTTATATTTGAATAATTTAGCAAAGGTACAAAAGTGGAAAAAAACGACATGGACATTTTTTATACTTAGACTAGCAAGCAGCCTCTTTCCACACCAGCACGTAGCTCAGTTAATCAGAGTTCAGGATGCAGGTTACTAGCCAGACAAAAATAATGCTAGTGGTTGGAGGTGAACTGAGCACTGTGTTTCAGAAGGACAAGCACTGAGCTGGCATTTGAGCCGAATGTAATCACTGTTAATAATAGAGCATAACACATGTACATATAAAACAAATTTAAAAAGTGATGATCTGCATGTTTGTTACAAAGATTAAAAAAAACCCAGGTCTTTGCAGAGAGTGAGACACTAGAGAACAACTAATAGCCAAAAGGACAAGGACAAAGTGAAAGAACTGATGGACGATGGACAGCAAAAAAGACTTACTTAAAATATACTAACCTGAATTCACCTGTGTGATTTATTTGGCTTACATGGAAATAATATTAAAACTTTCAAACAAACAAAATCGTTCAATGGGGCCATGGCTTCCTTGCCTAGTAGTGACTACCATAAGACAATAAAAAGGGATACACAATCAACAGTACCATCTGACAAGGGGAAATGAGCACTGGAAGACAGCTTTTATGAAACAGGACCAGTCACTTTTGCTTACAATGATGCACCTAAGCAGGCAGTGAAGTAGAAAGTAATAGAATACACTAATGTTAGAACACAGTTAAATAGATGGGCCCCCAAGCCATGCCCAGCCTTCTGGGGAACACGGGTGAATTCCCTGCAATCCCTTGTCGTTCAGGAATGCTGTACAGCCCTGTGCGCACTGTGTTTAAGAAACGAAGAGCTCTGTTTGTTCCTGTGAGCAAATTACCTTTTTGCTAAGCTGTTGATTTTCCTTTTCCAGTTCCCCAAACTTCAGGGTGCTCTCTCTGGAGGTCAAGGAGGCATCTCTCAGCTCTTGGATCGTGTTCTGCAAGCTCTGATTATCCTTTTCTAGCTTCAGTATGCGACTGGAAGCACACTCATTCAACTCAAACACAAAGGACTTTCTGGCTGTTGAAACATGAGAATCAGAAGGTGGCACTAACCAAGTCACAAACATCCCCCTTCCCAGGTCCTTAAGATTCACTTGTATGAAGATAATTGCAGTCAGATCCTTATCATTTCAGCTTGACTACTAAGTAAACACTTTGTTAAAAACAGAACGCATTTTTACAGATAACAATTAAGACTTTCATAAATAGGGAAGGATCTGAACAGATAACCATCTCAAAAGTTACTCACTTTCCTAAATCTTCTGGAAGTTGCTTTAGCCATGATAGTAGCATCTTTAATGTTAGTAGCAAAATACACTTTGATACCCTCTCCTACTTCCATCAGAGGAAATAAATTGCGGCAGAAAATAAATCACTGCAAAGTGTTTGCTAAAACAGCAAGGTGGTGCATTTCCAAAAGCTAGGAAAACAGGAACTCGATCATATTTAGTCACAGAAAAAATTCTTACAGAGGTAAGTTACAGTACTTATCTTCACTACTACTTCATCAAGAATATGCTGAATCAGAGAGGATATTTTACTACCAGGCACAGGACATCCATCAGAACATTGATCATAGAGCAGTGCCTGAAGTTGAAATCTCAGAACTAACAAAATTTATGTAACTTCTACAACAGAGATGTATTTTACTCTAGAAGTTTGTAGATCAAAAGACTCACTGCCTCTCAGCCGTAACTCCCAGCACCAAAGCTTCATTGTTCTGTTCATTTCTCTGCTCAGCACCTGACTAATTATAAGAGCAACCCTCTATTTCACATGGAATAATTGCTACCCTTCACCTCAAAACCACTTTTCATATGCGATTGACTTTAACGTTGTCTTTAAGACTCAGAATATTATTCACTCCTGCTAAATAATCAGCACTAATTTCGCACAGCACACTGAGTACTTTAGAACTGGCAGGTTTCTGAAAATGGTAACATCTCATTTGTCTCTTATAGAGCATCACCTGGAGAGTTTTGGTCAAATGAAGACTCAAATAGTAATCATTAACTAAATACTCCAGTTGAGTTCTGTCCTGAAGCAAAGCCAGTCTAAATGACTTTTTCCTCATACTTATTTTAAAAATTATTTTGAAGAAAATATTCCAAACTAACAGGTAAAATCATCTGCCATCTGCTATCCTTGCAGACTCAACTTGAAATCCAGGAACAGTAGGTTTCTATAAGAGCTTTGCAGACTGACTATTTATACAAACAAGCTGCTTTCAGAACAGCGACATGCATTGAAATAGAACTTCTTAAATAGAATTATTGTAAAAATAGGACAGCGCTTCTGTGAAATAAAGTTTAATAAATAAATAAAATAAAGTTTAATAAATTCAATGTTCTTAGTTTTTTTTTTTTTAAATCAGCCTTCCTTTACTATTTCTTTTTCCCCTACTGAATACAAAAGATGACTGATGTTCTCAGTTCCTCTTACTCTCTTTTTCTTTGGTTAATCAGAGAGTTCCTGGAGCTCCAGTGCCAAAATGCTAAGCATCAGTGCAGTGAAGGAATATCATCTTTTTTCATTTGTTTTAAACCACTCTGAGCAAATTTTGAAAGTTATGTTTGACAGGAATCAATAAGAGACAACAAAATAAAACTTCCTTGTATTACATCACTAGAGAAACCAAACCAGGAAGAGGGAAAAACTTGTTATTTGAAACAAGCCAGGAAATTAGATAGTTTTACATTTTCCCTGAAATATTCTTCTATCAAAATTTGTAAGTTTTGAGAGTACTGTGTTTTTTTCCCCACTGACTAATATAAGCAGTATCCTTGATTACACATAAGGAGGAAGAGAGTGTCATTCACATCTCAGGCTAAGGTAAACCTGCTTTGCAAGACTGTTAATTAAAAGTAACAATTAATTAGCCATTAATCTGACTAAAGAGAACTTATCCTAGAAAGCAAGTACATTTGAGAATTGGTGTCAGCCACCCACACATTCAGTTATTGTACAAAATAAAGCGATCCTTCCAGACAGCTTTACTGAAAACTAAACATCTGCTTACTCTAAATTATTCGTTTGTCTTCAAGTTAAACTGTTCCCGGTACACAAAGCCAAACATGCAAGTCTTAGCAGAATCAGGTGAGTAATCAATAAAAGCTGCACACTGAACTGCATGAAATAGCTTGTATTTCCCAAGTTCCATTTAGCATTGTTATTTAGGCTGGTATTACAGACAGAATGAATGTTAGACACAGAAACCAATGCTAAAACCTGACTAGTCAAGGAAGCATTAGCTATGTTTGTGACGGTTATGGAAATCAAATCAACTATTCAAAGAAAAAGAGTAAGACAGCTGTTTAACTGTACACATTTTTCAATATCTCTTAAAAATAAATGACTTCAGCATACACTACTTCCTGGGACTTAAAGACCAGCTAATCGTCTGTACTAATTGTACTAAAGAATACTAAAGATCACAGACTCCTCCCAGCTATTCAGTTAGAAATATCCAGTGTTTGGTGTGACATGTCTGCTTTGTCATTTACAAAGCTTTCTTTTTTTTTTTTTTTAAATTTTTATAATTTTACTTAAAAGTCACTCCCTCAGTGATGAACAAAACAAAAGGAAAACATTTTAATGCTTTCAAAAGAAAATGAAAGAAACTAGAAGGAATACATTTTAGAAGTTCTGAAAAACGAAGTTTGAAGTGAAGTGGCTGAATGAGGGAAGTTCTCTAAGCTTGGACTCAACTTCTGTGCCCATCTCAGTCAACCAGCCTGTCTACTCTGACAGACCACAAACACAACAACAGCTACCCCAGCTGGTACTCACTATCTGCAAGATCTGTGCTTTTAGACAGTTGTTCTAGTTCCCAGCCTAGGTGTGCAGACTCATTCATGCTCTGTTTCTGTGCAATCTCCAAGACCATTTTCTCCTCCAGCAGCTCTTCAATTCTCTTCTTGTCTGTGTCCCGGTCCTGTGCAAGACACGCAAGAATGAAAATGCATATTCAGCTTATTTGTAAGATTGTTCTGTCAGTTGAACTGCTACAAGCACAACACATTGAGGGTAGAAGAATCTCCTTAAACACTGTGTGCTTTTATATTGAAATACATGTAGAGCATTAAATGTTTGCTGTGGGCTACCATACATGCCACAGTGCAGAGACACCCAACTGGCCCTGTTTAGAGTCAGCTCCGGTCCATGATATGCTTGGAGGGAGAGTGACTGGAGTGAGAACATACTGGGTGATGACAGGGCCAGTACAAGACAAGGCCAGTAAGGCGGGCTGGATTCAAGCTGTCTCCAGAGCTAAACTCTTCAAAAACACGTAGCAGCATGCACTGACACACTGGAGACTCTGCAGGTATAACATTGAATTCTACAGAGCTGCTTCAACTCATCATGTCAAATTTGGATCTAGTAAAGTGGATCAGCAAGTAACATCTGCCTTGTAATTTGGGTTTTAAAATATACAGAAAACAGATCTGGAGAATGAATCTATTGTTGCTTCTTGAGGCTACTTGCAATTGTGGGAGCTGAAGCGGTGCCTCAGAAGGTCCAAAATTTTCAGAAAACGTTACTCAAAAATTCATCAAGTCACCCAGAAAAACATCATTCAAAATCACCAGCCACTTTGGAGAAGCTGGAGCATGACATGACCCTTATAATGCCCCGAATCAGTCATTAAACATAACTCCACACAGCACCCTCAACATCTTTGTTTCCAGCAGACCCTGTTGGAAACCCTATACAGTTAAATCCACAAGAATTCAAAACAGAGGGATAAGAGGAGGGCTATTAAGTAAAATACAAGAGGTGTAAGAGTATCTATTCTTTCTGGTGGGATTATAAAATCCAATGGTGCTTTTTGTTTGTAGGCAATAATCTGCCACTTCTTACGTTTCCTTGTCTATAAAGAAATAAGGCATGTCTCCAATTTACACAGAAATAAATTCTGGAGTTTTGTCTCTTTTACAGCAGTAGTGGATTCCTAAAGTCACTGTAATGGCTGCTGGTTTTGCTTCCAACAAGAAAGATTATTTACTACAGCAGATTTCATTTCCTATATCTAGGAGATTTCTACTTAACTGACAGATTTTAACATCAGCATTATCCGTATGTATGCAAGCAATCTGTGTTTTAAAACTGATATACCTTCTTGCATAAAATTAATCAGCCTCACACAAAGCAGCATTGGCAATATTTACACTGTTAACATTGAAATACTTCAAGAATTCATGTACACAAAGCTCGAACTAAAAACTTCTTTAAAAGCACTGTTGATTTATTTGCCTGCCTCCACTGGTTTCTGTGACATGAATCTGTGACCTAGCATAAAACCAGAAGTTAAAAAAATTAGCATCATGAAAAGGAGAAGACATACCAGCTCTACATCATGAAGTTTGGATTTCAACTGCAAATTTTCCTTCTCTAATTCATGCAGTTTATCACCACGAGCTCTTGCCATGGTTAGCTGTTCTTCTAGCATGGCCTTTGTTTCAATTAATATGATGTTGTCCTCTCTTAACTCCTAGGGAGAAAAAGTAACAACGTTGATCTCTTTACATAAACTGACTTTTCAAAGACGAGGCGACTTTCATAAACTGACATTGCAAAACACAAGAAAGAAATTCGTCACGTCCCTCTCTTTCATAAAAAAATTTTTACCTGATATTTTAGTGAGAGATTATACTACGTTTAATTATGTGTCATTCATGCAAATAAGTCTAATATTTCTATTGTTTTTTCCTGAATTTTAGAAGTTCAACGGAGTTCCTTTTGCTTTATATGAGGCTAGATCAAGAGGTGCACCAAAGAGACTCAAGACACAGAATAGCCACTGTTAAATTCCAATTCCACTGTTATAATAGCATTTCCTTAGCCAACTCACTGTAGTCCCCAGTTTCAGAATAGATTATTTTTATTTCCTTTCAAGGGATGCTATAGTATATTCAAAGTGCATTGAGGAGCACTATCCATCAATATATACTATGTCTGTATCCCTGTTTCAGTACACTTACATGTACATGTCTGTTTAATAAAGTTTCTCTCTCTCTCATGAACAGAATTTTAATTCACTTAAACAAGAGAAATCGTTTTATACTTATCGCTTAACACACACCCCACCCCATCCCCAACACACACACGAGCATTAACTGCACAAGCCATGTTGCTTAGCCATGACAGTTTTTGGATTGTCTTTAAAGAGTAAAAGTTTAACTTATTATTCTGCTCTAGCTACAGCATTAGAAACAACTTAGTTATACTGCACTCAATGTTCCTTGCAAAGCAACAAATGAAGTTCTGTGCATTCAAGTATCTTATCTCCAAAAGCATGAAGTGACCAAAGCATAAAACGCGGCTATGTATTCTTGGTCCCGTTTTAAACACATTTAATAAATGATGTCTGTCTTCAAATTTTAACACCTCACTGCTAGCTTTTACTCTTGTTGATCCTTAGATAAGTCTTGAGTCAGGCAGGAACATATCCGAATTTAAAAGATTAAACAGATGCAGGACGAATTTTTGCCCAGAAGATTTACAGTGGGACAAGCAGCAGATTATTTGATTCTCTAAAGAAATTTTCTTGTCTTTTTTTGCCTTCCTCCCTCCTCCCCCCATCCCTTCCCCTGCTCCAATGAAATATGCAAAAACAGAAAATGTGCACACAGGCAGGATGAAATGCTTATGGCTTGACAAGTTTATTCCTGGACAACTGTCTTCAAAACGTGAAGTCTCTGCTGACATCAGTGTTCGTCTGCTCTCTCAGACCACAAACATCCAAACCAAGTAGATTCCTGAAAGATCACCGGGCATGCACAAATGACTTTCTCTGCTTAATCAGCACTACCTTCTAACTTTTGGGGATAGAATCAGCCTCAAGGAGCCTTATATGGCTCAGTTATTTAAAAAACAAAAACAAAAAAAAGACAAAAGGAAACAAAGAAAAAAAAAAGAAGATAGCTGTGAAGCACACATTAAGAGTGCCTGATGACAGCCACTCCCCTTGCCTTTTGACACTACAGTGGGCCATGATTTAATAGCCTTATATGGCAAGTAATCTTAGTTGTTTGCTGCATCTTGATTGTAGATGGCATAATGCAGCAAGTCTACCTTATGCAGTACCGTATTACCCTTGATCACTCAGTGGGTCACCTACCAACTTGCAAAATATAAAAGGAAAAATTTCCCTACTACAGTAGCATTAAAAGGACAAGTATGTTAGTGCTTGTGAAGTGGTTCAACTACCACAATTCAAATATCTGAGTACACAACCGAAAAAATAACAACACTGAAACACTAATTTTATAGAGTCAGCATTTTGGGCCAAGTCTGATCTAACAGGGTCACTTCAGGGTGGGCAAACTAAAAAGGCTAACAGTAAACAGCTGACCGACCAGAGGAAGTGCATGACACAAAACGTGCTGGGTGTCATGTAAGCTGCCAGAATACCTGTAATGAAACAGCAACGTGACAAGAGTTTACTTTGCTAGATCATCACACTCAATCTGGAGCACAGCCCTAAGAAGTAAGGTGGTGTCTGACCTCAAAAACATGGCCTCAGAACGATCCCCAAAACTGCCTACAAAGCAGGAACTAGTTATTTTAGTGTCTCATGAAGAGTCAAGCTACGTGCCAAGTACATACACATATCCAGGCTCTGGTACAAACCACACATCACTGGGAGCGGCAATGTATGGAAGACTAGAAGCACTTTCCACTGAGCACCCAAGAGGGGCGGACATGTCAGTTCAAAGCAGTTCTGATGAAATCTTAAATTAATAACCTGGTGGAAATGCCTGCTATGGTAAAGTCAACATTGCTCACTGGTGTACCCATGAGCTGAGGTCTTAATATTGAAAAGTTCATATAATTTAAATAATTACTCCATGGGAGCTTTGTAGAGTTACATCTCAAGGCCTGGAAGGTAAAACTGTCCTAACTAAAACATGTCAGCACTAACATCTCCCAGAAGACACTAGGATAACATAGTTGACCTAAAAATGTGTCTGGCTACAAATCTCCCTTGTTAGACAATCAGCAGGTGGTAGTGCTTCCACTAGAATTAAGGTTTATTTTTTTCTTTAATTAACAAACCCACCAATATTATTTTGTAACTGAGTTTATTTTTAAATCAACAGCAAAAACAGTTGGCTGTGGATTTACTTTTTTTAAATACACTGAATTTACTAGGCAAGGGATTAAAAAAACCCTTTGTTTTATATCACTTAAATTATGATGGTTTAATAATCAACATATATAATTCTGCTTTTGTAATTTCTAAAATAAATTACACATTGTGATTTGATCTCATATCATTGTGCCTTGAAATAGCTTTAAGAATGTGCGCTGTGTACTCGTATGGTTACAATTAACTCTGGGAGTAAGTGGTTACACAATCAGGGTGTGTTGCTACTGGAAAACATTTTCAGAAACTAAAGTAGCAATCAGATTGTTTAAATCTGAAACTAGAGAATTTGCACACGCATCCAGACCTAGTTTTTAAACAGAGTTCAAACCCCTCCCCTTCTGGCAGTTCAGAAGCTATCCCTACTGAGCCATGACACAGTTAACGTCTTGACACAATCAAACATTGCCTTGGACAGCTATATGAAAACATACAAGAGATGCTTTTGCTTTTTTTAACATTCACAGAAATTCCTCCTGTCATCCTGCATGGAAATGTGATTGCAGCAAGAAGGAGCAAGAATGGGCAAGGCAGACTCCCTGGCCTCAGAAAATAATCTGAACTCCTGGAGCAGCACAAGGTTCAGGGGAGAGGAATGCCAGAGGGAAGCTTTACATTGGAGAGAAGCACTTCCTTGGAGGAAGCCCTGCATTAAGCCTGCTCCTCCACATTCACAGTTATGACCCCATTGAGCCACCCCAGCAGGAAGGTCTCTAGAGCATATTCATCTCCATGTCCCTTGAATGATGGTCACATTAAAGTGTCATTTCTGAACAACTTTGTCAAGACGTACAGAGAAGGAAAACAACATACATGCCCTAAATGTGTTATGTTCACATAGAGAAAGACTTGGTCCTTTTGCACTCCTTCTGCAATAGCTCCTTAAAATTTTTCCTGCTGCCACTGCTGAGTTGTATTATGTGCTTTCAGAAACTACTTGTAAGCTTGCTCACAATTCCTAAAGCTTGTCACAGTATCGTACACAGAGCACATTCTATATTTTTTGCTCAAACTACCAAACGTGTATGTGAGCCACAAGAAGGAAAAGATTTTTATGTGCTCATTTAATAGCTTTCTGTATTGATGCACAAATGTAAACCCACTTTCTCTTCTCACCAATTTGGCACTGCTTATTAACAACCTTGTCAAGACCCTATGCCCTTAAGGTATCACACTACCATAGAAAAATGGTTTATGCTGTACTTTACGCACCTACTTTTTTACTGCTGTGCCACTGTAATATTTGTTCAGGTCTTAAGACCTAGTGCTTAGGAAGCCAGCTGCAACCAGTAAATGCCAGAAGATGAATCAGCACTGTACTGTCCAGTGGTAAAAATCTCTACCATGTTATGTCCCTGCACATATCTTACAAGTTGGAATTGTAAGCCAAACAGTTTTTGAGGGAGTGGGAGGAATCTGGGCAGACACTGAACTAACTCCAGCCATTAGCCCTTCTTTTGGAGGGGCAGAGGACTTGAGGCAGATAAGATGGAAAACTGAGGGACCATAAAAAAAGACAGAATAGTGCCCTGTGGAATCCTCTGAATGTATCAGCATAGAACCAGCAGTTTGTCTGCCACTGCTCAACACTGGTAGTCCATGGCTATGCCAAGACTTGATCAACGATTGAAGCGGGAGTGGTGAGAATGTGAAACTCTCTGGCTATTCTGGACCACAGAGCAGCCTGCAGACAGCTGCGCAATCCTGCTGCATAGTAGACAAAGTGCCAGGTCCTGCACTTTGGTCACAACAACCCCATGCAACACTACAGGCTTGGGGAAGAGTGGCTGGAAAGCTGCCTGGCAGAAACGGACCTGGGAGTACTGGTCGACAGCTGACTGAATGTGAGCCAGCAGTGTGCCCAGGTGGCCAAGAAGGCCAACAGCATCCTGGCTTGTATCAGGAATAGTGTGGCCAGGAGTAGGGAAGTGATCGTGCCCCTGTACGCGGCACTGGTGAGGCCGCACCTCGACTACTGTGTTCAGTTTTGGGCCCCTCACTACAAGAAGGACATCGAGGTGCTGGAGCATATCCAGAGAAGGGCAACGAAGCTGGTGAAGGGCCTGGAGAACAAGCCTTATGAGGAGCGGCTGAGGGAACTGGGGTTGTTTAGTTTGGAGAGGAGGAGGCTGAGGGGAGACCGTATCACCTTCTACAGCTACCTGAAACAAGGCTGTTGCGAGGTGAATGTCAGTCTCTTCTCCCAAATAACAAGTGATAGGATGAGAGGAAATGGCCTCCAGTTGTGCCAGGGGAGGTTTAAATTAGATATTAGGAAAAATTTCTTCACTGAAAGGGTTATCAGGCACTGCAATGGGCAACCCAGGGAAGTGGTTAAGTCACCATCCCTGGAGATATTTAAGAGATGGGTGGACGAGGTGCTTAGAGATATGGTTTAGTAGTGGACAGGTACGGTTGGACCTGATGATCTTAAAGGTCTTCCCCAACCAAATGATTCTATGATAAAAGCTCAGCCCCTACAGCAGTGACAACTTTTGCTAGAAGACAAGCTACAGCCCAGAATTAGGGAAGTGCCGTAGCGATGGGAAATATTCTTTGTCCCATTACTGTATTTCAGGGAGGTATTCTTCGAGAGCCAACACTCATCTCTGACATTCAATACTTCCACCAAAAACTAACAGGGTGGAAGAGCAAGTGAAGAAAGTTGGAACAAACTTTAAACTGAAGTGAAGGTCTTGTTACTGAATGGTATGTTAAGCAAGATTAGCATGCAGACAGCAGAGCAGGAATCTGCTAGCTCTAGGACAAGCAAGGAGGCTGAGAACTCAAGAACAGAAATAGCTACTCCCTTGATCTCAGATGAAGACAAGGCTAAAAGGCTCCTCTCCTAGCTCCAGCTAAATTATCTGAGCAGCAGGTAGAAGCTAAGTGACTCCAATGCACAGCCAAAATGGAAATGCCAAGATGCCATGCTGATAGCTAGTGTGCCAGGTTAATGCACGACTGATTTGCCAGCTTGAGGGAGGAAAACAGAGAGGGCCAGAGCTTCGTAATTCCTCATGCAAACTGGGAATTACTGAGAGGGAAGACAGGCTTTTGTAGTCTATTACTACATTTAATAACCATCCATTTTAGTGAACCTATTCATAAGAAGCAGCAGCTAGCTGGCCCCTTAGGTTAGAGGGGAGGGGGGAAATCACCTACAAAGTAGAGTTTATAGAGCAGAAATAAGGTCTGTGTTCTCAGCTGGAGGCCTGGCAAATGCAAGTTTCAACATCACTCTTCTACCTCAGACCTGGGATTCTATCTAATTATACTGAGGCTGTCAATTACTGAACTTCCACGTGTTCAGCAAGTTTGGATATTTATTTGACTTTGGCTGAACTGTTACGTACGTGAATTATTGAGAGTTTAGGTGAGAGTGGCTCAAAAAAACGAAAGGACAGAAAACAAGAGCAGTCTGACCTAAATTTGAGGTCAGCCATGCTGTGAGCAATGAGTTTGTCTCGATCTACAAGATCCTTTCCAACCTAAGTTAATTAATAATTCCAGGATGGGCATTGCTGCAGGTGACTAAGCTGAGTAACTGGCATACTACTGGAACAAAGCTATACATTTCTCACTGACATACCCTACTCAGAGCACTAGGGAAGATCCAAATTTTCTCTCCTTTCTACTAGAAGCAACAGTTGCGAAAAGGGGTGGCTAGAATTTGTCATCTGAGGTCATGCTTAAAAATGCCTGGCCATTTTAACAACAGTTGCATCTGCTACAAACCCCTAAGGAAAAACACCCAGACATTCATTTAGCTAATTTATACATGACATTTAAAATGTTGGTCAAAGGAACAAGCCTGAAACATAGGCATTGTACTTAAGAGTAAGTTTTCAAGGCCAGACTAAAGGTCTGGATTCTCTAGAAGCAGCGTCCAGAAAAGGTCTGTCCTGTTTAGCCACATAATGCTGAACTAAGCAGAGTTTATTAAAACTAATGGGTATTTATTTTTTGTGTGCACCAAGTTCTTCTTGCCACTGAAAGAAGTTTTAATGTTGCTAAGTCAATAACCACAATGTATGATGAAATTTCCACTTGCTCTGATGTTTTGCTACAGTCAGCTCAATGACAAACGACACATGAAGTAATAACACAACAAAAGCCAAATGTTAAGGATTACTCAGCGAATCTTACTCCTAATTTTCACTTGCCTCCATGCGAGCTTTGTAAAAATCCACATCATGAAGTTTCTCTTTGCACCGAACAAGTTCCATCTCAAGTCTCTCCACACGGTTTGCCCTCTCTCTCAGAGCGTCAAGCTCATCTCTGTATGCTCGGGCAGAGCGAGCATCTGAGGCCAGGTGGATGTTCTGTGAGAAATGAGGAATAAGCAGGGAGAAAAATCTTAGTTAATACTTGAAAGCATGTTATTTAAACTTTATTTATTTACTTATTCTAAGTGTATTCAAATAGCATTCCCCTGGTTCAGGAGTAAGAGAATTCTCCTAACTAGCCAGTAAATTCTCTACAAGACAGAGAGGTTCTTCAGCCTGTTGGGGTTCTAATGCCTGATGCTGCATAAGCTTCAGGCATTACCAGGCTATTTGCAAACTAAGCAGATGAGACTGCTCTCACCAGTTAAGTGGTAAGTGTAGCATTGCTATGCCATAGCCATAATCATCAAACAGCTTGCTGGAGTAACTTGATTTCTTCATTAAAAAATAGGCATAGTAGTATTTTTTGGCCTCACACTGAAAGATGCTTTTTTAAATAGGGAAGACTATCACAGTAAAATGAGCCCATCTTACCTCTTGTTTTATTTTTTGCAGCTCTAGGGTGAGCTGCTCAACTTCATGTTTAGCATCTACAAGCTGCTCAGACTTCTCTTCCCTGAAAAGGATTAGAAAAATCTTAGTAAGATTCTTTTCGCCCCCCAAAACGCTATTGATTATATAGACACTGCTGGTTTGGAAAGGAAGACAGAAATCTAGCATATTCTGAACATAGAGCCTCTTTGTCATGACAGCTTCATAAAAGTGAGAAGCTTTTTCTCATGATGCCATACACACATCATGGATCTGAGTTTACAACTCAATATTTTCATACTAAGTACCTCTGTTTAAATCTCATTGGTGCTACTGCTGTCATAGCTAGTTTCGCTGGCCTCTGGACTTCCCACTAATAACTAAAAAATGCAGCTAGCAGTTCGCGTTTTGAAGAGGGGAAGAGAGAGATGAGACACAAAGGCGAAAATGGAAGCAGCCATCACTCCATGTTTAAAGATCAGTTAAGAAAGAAGAAAGATGGAACACTCATACCAGCTTCCTACTGCTATGAATAAAAAATTTGAAAGACATGATTCTGAGAGCTCTCATGGAGGCCAGTGTACTGAAGCTGACCGACAACTGCATTTTCAGGATGCACAAGACTTAATATATTAAGTCTCTCTAGAAGCACAAATCACTGGCGACTCACAGCTCCTGCCGGATTCTTCTCAATTTAGCCTTCGTATCTGCCAGCTCAACTGCAAGGTGTTGCTTGTCTTCATTAGAAAGAGGGTTGGCTGGGTTTGGTAAAGAATCTGGACTTGGTGCTTTCAAAGGACTTGGTGGTTGCTGAGACTGCAGATAATCTCTCTCTTGAGTAAGATCTACAATGACCTGGAAATAGAGAGAAGTATGTTGTGTCAAGAGATAAGCAGGATAATTATACATTGTTTTTCAAGTATCTAAAAATTATTTATAAATGCAGAAAATCATTAGCCTGGCATTATACAGCATTCAAATAATAGCCAGAAGGGAAGGTTACACAGAGGAGGAAAGGAATCTCTACTACACTCACACCACTAAAACATTCCCCTTCCAATTCTCAAAATTTTTGCTTGGAGAATTCATAAAAACCTGTGAAAACTAACTGTTTTAACTAACATAATCACAGTCAAAAGCACAACAGAAATTAACAGGTTAAAGAAGGGGAGAAGCCTTCAGAGATCTGAAGGGAAAGGAACTGATGAGTTAGCAAGACAGGGCTGTCTTCACACAGAAAAAAAAACTAGAGAAGACACTGGAACCCATGATGGTAGATACCAATGGAGAGACAGGCAAGCAATCACTCAAAGATGAATGACTGAGCAGACATGCAGAGACAAAAAATCTCAAGACAAAGTCACAACTTCAAATGTTTTGGTCTCTCCACTTCATACAGAGACCACTCCACTCCTTACCAACCATTTCACTACACCTTAGTGTTTATGTGAGAATCAATGGAAAAGTCAAAATCCTTCTACAGATTTTCAGAGGTGTAGTAGAAAGGTGCAGAAGAAATAGAAACCCAGTGCACAAACAAGACACAAGAGAAGGAATAGAGCCTGCATCTACTACTTCACATGAGCTCCATATGGGAGAGAGAAGTCATCGTACTTCTGTGCATTCGTCTCTCTCATCAATGAGTCTCTTGAGGTGGAAAACCATATTCCTGGAGAGAGATTCTAGCTCTTCTGGGGCCATATCTGGGAGCTCCAGCCACTGCAAGTCAAAGACGTTCTCCTGGTTGTGAGTCACCTAGGAACAGGAACAAAAAAGTTGTCTTTCCACTGGTCGATTTGTAAATTTGTTTGCTGTATATGCTGCATCCTCCAGGTTCTTCTACTGTTCAATTAAAAGAACATATCATATTTCACCAAAACCAGCTTGTAAATAACAAATACAACTACCTTAACTGTAACACTACCCAGAAATTTCTGGTATTTACATTTTTTTTTAATATTTATTAAGGCCAATTTTTAATAGTGATCAGATACATATTACGATCAATAGCACTTGTGCTTGCATATTAGAAGTATGCAACTGTCTTGCTGCAAGCACTGAGCTGGTCACCACAGGGATTTGAAAGGACTGATCCCACACTGAACAGTTAGACTGGTGTCTCGCTGACAAGTCCTGCTTTTAATGAATTTGCAATTTGCAGCTGATACAGCTGGGAAGAGCTGCCTTTAGCAGAAACGTCTCTGGTTGCTGCTAGCAGTGTACCTTTCAATGGCTATCTCACCCAAACTGATTTCCTCTGAATTATTCCGCAGAAATGTCAGGCAAGTCTCTCAAGCTCAGTTTAAGGATTGTTCCTGCTTTTGCCATAACCATGTGCTTAGTGTTCATCATTACTTTTTTTTTTTTTTTAAAGCAGAACTGGTTTTTTTAGGTGTTAAGAAAAAAATTCCTGTCTTAGACTTTCACTGTTTCTCAAATCTGAGCATACCAGACTTTCTACACCTGCATGCACTGACACCTGGCTGCAGCTAGTGCCCACTCCCAGCAAGGCGCACCCAAGCAGGGGCTGTTTCCACATGGCTCTCCTTTTGGTCTCCAAAGCAAGCTGGCTTCTAATGCCTACCTGTACTCCTTCCTTCTACAGGAGCCTCAGAAGTCCAAGAATACTCATAATTTAATCAAACTTCTCCTTAAAAACAGAGTATATGTCCAATTTCAGCTGCAGAGTACACTTTTCAAGACCATCTGAGCTCAGAGGCCACTGCCCAAAGCAAGCCACGGAGGAGCCTGTGTCTCACCTACCACAAGACTTGGGGACTAAGTGCCTACACTATTGCTGCAAGAGGCACTGCAGCTCCTAAGCCATACATGCCCTTTGGAAATATTACACCTGTATCCTTACAATTCCTTCTACATAGCCTGTAACTGCCAAGCAAGGCATTTACCACTGAATCTCTTTAAAAGACCACTGAGCCAAGTAAATGTTCCCAGCGCCTCTCATTCTCATCTTAGAATTTGATTGCAATAATATATTCAAACTTTTTTTTTGGTGAAGTTCATGAATCCATTATGAAACTCCAAGCATTAATATTTCATAGCAAAAAAAAACCCAACTGTTAAGTCAAGGAAGGGAGAGATAAGAAGGGAAAATAGACAATACTAAGAGTCCTACCTCCTGAATGTGTGACACAATGGCAGCTTGGGTTTCAATATCCAGTTGTTTTATTCTTTCAATAAACTCTTCTTTTCTTTCACACTGTTAAAAGAAAACACACCCTGAAACACTGCTATATATCCTAAGACTTACTGCACCATTTTGCATTTAAATAAAAAAAAAAAAATCCCCACATTGCTAACGACAAAATGTTCAAAATCTACACTCTGTCACACTATAAGGTATAACACTTCATTGCTCCATATGGAACACAAACCGAATTATGCATTAAATTACTTAAACTTTTTACAGTCAGTACAATTAAGGCTAAGTTAAATGGCTGGTTTTGCTCTTTAAAAACAAGTTCAACACACAGTGAGATCAAGAGGTGGGGCAACAGCTGGAGGAAATCATCACAGCCTCATTAATGGAGCTGCACAAGTGTAAACCAACATTTACACTGTATCATTTAACCTGTCTGCTTTGCTGTTTGCTTTTTGCTTGGTTTTAGCAATGAAGAGAGATGCATCACTTAAGATACTATTCACATCAATGCATAATGTTGTTCCTTGGATTAAATGAACATGTGCTTTAGATAAAAAGTGGGGTTGGGAAACATTCTGGATAAAAATGAGTGACATTTCAGACAAACAGATTTTAGTAAATCTTTTACTTAAGGCTTTTAAAGAGGCAGACATCTGTTATCTGTGTATCTGTGATTGTACACTAACAACATCATTGCCTTCTTGTAACAATTCTGCATTGTGGGGAAGTTAAGCATTACCTAAAGTTTTTTTAAACTCAGTGTCATTTTGGGACCTGGTTCTGAGTCTCAGTGATTCCTTTCACTGGGAAGAACCTCAGACCTGTAAGTGGGGACTGAGGATGCACAGCAGCTTGCCAAATCAGACCTTTAGTCTTTGTGCTGCAATGCAACACTGAGATAGTTCAGAGCAGCCATATGTAGACAGCTTTACCCCGACATAATTGACTTGACATAGCTGAGCAGGGTAAGTGTCCCAAGGCATGACAATAACACTAGACAGATCTACAAACAAGGTCAATTATAAGCAAAGGCTAGCCCGCAACACGTCTATTGTTTACCACCACAGAGGTTTGGTGGGCAGAACACTGATTTCTTTATCTGGTAACTGTCATGCATTTCTAGAGGGTTTCCCACATACATTGCCTATTTATTTTAACAAATGCCACATAAAAATCCCCACATGAATATGCAAAGCATCTATTCATTTCATATTTTCTACATGTAATATTCCATCAAAAGATTATGCAAATAAAATCAGGTTTCATTAAACAAATGTTTAGACTGTTATTAGCTTATCTATATGTTTGGTATTAATATGCACTGTCCCACTCTATTTTAAAACAGTAAGAAAATAAACCAACAACAATTTTAATATCAAAACACTGTTTAAAACTTATCCCTTCCCACTTTGTTATCAAAGTGGACTACTTAGTTGCCAGAATACATATGCTCTGGCTGATTGAGCACTGGCAACAAATTGAGGCTACTGCCATCACAAGGCACGCTTCCTTTTCCCTGCATTTTTTTCATTCACCTACTGTGTCTTCTCACAACTTCAGCTCACAAGCTGTCTTGAGCTGAAGATTTGTTGATAAAACACTGATCTTTGGGTGGATTTTCTCAGTCCAGAAAAAAAAAAACAACCACCAAACCAGATTCAAACAAATCTTATTTTTCAAGCCTTTAATGAATGTTCACCTGCACAGCACATCCCAGAACCAATAACAGCAGCTTCTTAATTTCATCCATACTTTTACCTAGAGAGCAAAAAAGGGAATCAGTACATATGTACAACAAATTAATACTTGTAAATAATCCTCTCCAAAATATCCGACTGAAAAGAGAAACAAGGCTTGTGAACAAGTGCCTGAACAGCATGTATGTGCCCATTATAATGTTACCATACTTTCCATGTAACAATACAGTTTTTATGGATTAGTTTAAAATCCCAAATCCAGCAAGATTTTTTTCTTCAGTGTGCTATCCTCACCTACATTTTCTGAGGCTTTTCTGATCAATGCAGGAAATAAAAACCAAAACAACAGAATCCTTTAACTAGCTCAATACATATGCCCAATGCTTGTTAACAAGGGTGTAAAAAAGCCCACCAAACCACCACCTCTTCCCCCCTCCAAAAAAAACCCCA